>JAJHUR010115216.1:0-19052 GCA_027495735.1 Lutjanus campechanus | reverse complement strand
GAGTATTATTTTTTTATACTAGCATTGTATTTAGTATTGTATTGTAAGTTTAAAATTATGGTATCATGACAACTATAGGATAGGGAGGTCAGAAAGTTCGAACAGATTGACTATTTTAGGCCTCAACAGTAACATTTTCCATTGGCAACCATTTTGAGAAATTAGAAGCCAAGTCTTGGCCTTTCATTGCCGTCAATGGCAACCACTTTTCACATATAAAAAACAGGGACAGCAAACAGTTGATCAGCAGTTTATAACTGTCAAGTGTCTGTAAATGTAAAGTTAAGTCTGTTATCCTGAAAATGCTCTGAAAAAACACACTGAACGATGAGTTAAGTGGCTGTCTGTCTAGTTTATTAATGATTTCTTACAGCTCATAAACAGACACTTAATCATTTAATTTGAACTCTAATTAACATGAAACAGGCACACAAAACAGTTATTTTGGTCCACAATAGAAATTTCAAAGCGGGACACTGCGTCTGTAACATTCATGTCAAGTGAAGTGAGTATTTCAACTTCATATGTTTGCTTGATCTCTGACACATCATGATCATTTCTGATTTATTGCGGTAAATATATTGCAGACTTCTCAGGAGATGTGGCTATGTGTCTATGACAACAGCTGTATCCTGACACACTTTGTGTTTTGGGGTCATTTCCAAGAACTGGCTATAGCTGCAGTAACTTGGAATGAACAGACTAGTAATGGCACACAGGAGAGAAGAAAAACGCACAAAATGTAAAAACCACAGAAGAGCAACAGTGATGATGTGACTTTGTCCTGACAGAAGCTGTATCAGAGCAGGATCGTCCCTCAGCAGCAGCTCACTGTACAGAAAACTAAAGTAATTACTTTGGTGAGTCAGTGTTGACCCTCTGGGACTGTGTATTGATGCAGAGGATAGACTGTTTTCAGCAGCTTCATATTCATCATCATACACTCATTACTACCTTCAATTCCCTCTATGATCTCACTCCCTGGATGCCCAATTTAATCTGAGCTCTGCTCTCATTATGAAGGAGTCTGTTACACCACACCTCATCCATTTAGCTTCAGCTCTGTTGTTGTTGTTAATGTTTTGTTTGCTTGTCTTGTGGTTTTCAATTCAACATGCACACAAGCAACAATCATGACAATCCTAACTAAGCCGCACAGCACTAAACCTGCTGTAAATCTACATTATTTGGTTTTAAAATCAGGCCCAATTAAATCTTAAATCAATTATATATACTTTATGTTCTCAACTGGTCCAACCAACATCCTGTACAGAGTCCTGTGCTACTTTAGAGATGCAACTAATGATCACTTTCATTTGATTAATCAATTAATAGTTGTTTTGCTTTAAAATATCAGAAAATGGTGAAAAATATCAACCAGTGTTTCCCAAAGCCTAAGAAGACGTCCTCAAATGTCTTGTTTTGTCCACAACTCAAAGATATTCAGCTTTTTGTCAGAGAGGAGTAAAGACACTAGAAAACATTACCTCCCAAGTTTATTCTAGGGAAGTTTCTGCATGAAAAAATTAGGGCTGTACCGAATGCTTCAAAGCTCCGTTTCGTTGCCATCGTTATTGAAAATTACTATAAACATTCCTGAGAGTATTTCAAGTTATGTTTCTGAAGTCGGGTCCAGGAGGACTAATATGAAACATCAAAAGAATGTGACCATTGTCTCACAACCATTTAAAAAAAAAGGAGATATTGACACTAAGATGAGCATATCTGTGTCCAAATCAATTTAAAAGTTATTGTACTTGATTTTCATGATCACAGATTTCTGTGCTTGTTGGGGTTCTTGCTGTCCATCTGGGACTTCATTTGGCTGGGGACACATTGCTACTCTCTGACTAATGTTTGCTGAGTAATCAGTAATCACACTCAGTTACACAACCTAGAAAAACACACATCATACACGTAAAAACTGCCTGTTTTCATTCTAGATCGCCACCATCAAATCAGAGCAGTGAGTATAAGCGATTTGTTCCCTCGTTCCTCCTCTCTTCTCCCCTCATCAAGGTGTAAGTGTCTGGTTGCCATGGGATACCCCTGGACTGTGAAAGCAGCCGGCGAGAGCACCTCCGCCATTAAAAGTGAATGAGAGTGTGTTAAAGAGTACGAGGGCCGATCGGGGCCCTCACTGGCGCCTCCCCAATTGAATTGCAAAGCTGCAGCCGCCCAACAGTTCAGCAACAACAGATCAATGAAGCCTGAGAGAGTGTGTGTGTGTGTGTGTGTGTGTGTGTGTGTGTGTGTGTGTGTGTGTGCTCTGTCTCTACCTGCCTTCTCTACTATTTTCTGACAGTCTCCATATAAACCACTTGTGACACTGATTGCAGCATTTGGTGGACACATTTAACCACAGAGCTTCACACAGGCGCTGACATTAACACCTGACCTTTTTAAAAATAACTAGTGTGGTTGGTATGCCTGGGTGATAGAGCTGAAAAACCACAATAGTGAAATTTTATATCGGTCGATATCAATAATTATTGATCATGTAGGTGGAGACTGCCGACGTGTTGTGTACTCAAAGGGGTGCAAGCGGCTGATAAAATGAGTAAATATCACAATATTTTTGACCAAATACCTTGATGGTGGTGTCAAATTTTCAGTCTGTCAATTCACAGAGCTAATTAGCTAAAATTGCTAATAATTTTTGCACAAAAAATAGCATGTATATACAGTTTTGTTTTGTTTTTTTAATGAGAGTAAACCTACTAAAATAAGCGACTGACTCCTTTCCCATTGCCAGTAGACAAGTTTGCCTTTCTGGGGTTTTTGGGGGGGTGATGTGTCGACATTTGACAACACAAACACACTGGAAAGCAGAGACTCAACTGGTGTGGCCAGGAGATCAGAGAAACGGACATTTTTAAAAGTGTCTGTGTGCTCATCTCCCAGTACTTTTATAACTTCTAACTGAATCTCTGTGGCCTGAAGTTTAGTTTCTCTCCTGCGTCTCTGTTTATACTTTCAGCTGTCTGTTTCATGTTCACTTTCAACTGTGTTCAAGTTCAGGTTGTTTATCTGTCATTTCCACATTCAGAGTATACAGGAACAAAATTTAATTCCCCGCAGCCCAAGGTGCTAACACAGACATATAAAAATATAGAATAGAGAAATACAAAAAATATAAATAAGCAAACACACAAAAATACAAAAAATAAAGATATCTTGCAAACAGGAGAAAGTACAAACCCTAACTGGAACAGAAGTATGAACTACAAGGCCTCTGCTTTCTGGTATTTAAAGTCCTGTATAGGAGTCATTTTAAATTGTTGCTGATGAAAAGAAAACATTCCCTGATTTTGCAGCTCATAAATAAATAAATAAAATATTGGGGGACTTTTAAAGTGATGAATTTATAGGCAATTCATTATCCACCGTTTTACAGCCGCTCAACTGAAGACAAATGCATCTTCGGTTAAAAGGCACATCGTCAAGTGGGTAGCCATGTTGTAATGGAGATGCAAATCCCTGCTGGGCTGGGCTGGGCTGAAGCGCAGAATCACAAAATTAGCTTGTTGATCTGGGTGTAATGTTTCTATCACTACTGATCGGAGCTGGAGCCAATAAATACCAGTGACTACTGCAGACTCTTTTGATCCAAGGTGAATGCAGATTATACCCTCTCCCACTGAAGACAAAAGCCAGATGTGAGTGGGTGTTAGTGGATTTTTTCTTCTGTGCAAAAGCGGCTTAATGCTGCTAAAATCTTCCAACATTATCACTTTTAACTGCGTATGTGCCACGCTAGACTGTTAAGTTTGGAGTAGCAACAGTAACTAAGGAGGGGGCGTGGCTTGTCTAAGGATAAATTTCATATATACAAACATTTTCCCCATCACATTTGAAACAAGAAATAATGAAGATACAATTAAAGAAATAAACAACAGACATTTAAAATTTGTTTATGTAGAAATTGATGAGTTTTCTGTGGCCTTTCGCACACATTCTGCTTAGAGCTTTCTTCACTGCCTTCTCTCTGTATTTCTGGTGACAATCATCAAAATAATGAGGTCATTTCCATCAATAGACGCACACACAGACAGTTCAGCTTTGCAGGAGGGGTTTTCTCCCCTGAGTGTCAGGGGTGGGGTATTATATGACACATGCTGCATCATTAGAGCCACAAATCACTTAATGCACCTCTAATTACATGCAATAGCCCCCAAGAGGACGTACACAGAATACATATACACAAGCATGTGAATAAACGCACAGACACACACACATCCACGGTATACACACAATGAAGAGTGTGAAGCAGCATCTCATTAGACAAAACATTTTAAAGCTCAGCCCCTTACCAAGCACACACTGAGGGGAAAAAGCCCAATTACAGCATGCACACACACACACACACACACACGCAGACAAATAGAAGAAAGACGGAGGAACTAATCATATGTTGGCCTCAGACACTGATGCATAATGTATGTGGAGCCTGTTGCCCTGTTAGCCCGGGTGATCAGGCGCTTGGCTTAGAGTGTGTGTGTGAATCTGTGTGTGTGTGTGTGTGTGTGTGTGTGTGTGTGTGTGTGTGTGAGAGAGAGAGAGAGAGAGAGAGAGAGAGAGAGAGAGAATCAGTGTGTGACTGACAGGCTTTGTTGGCCCGCTTCAATGCATGTGTGTGTACTGAGTCCTTTAGAAGCAGAGCGAACAGACAGAAAAGTGATCGCCAGCCAACAGAGAGACGACACTGTCAGTGTTTCACCTACAGCATGAAGGTACAGACGGTGTGTGTGTGTGTGTGTGTGTGTGTGTGTGCGTGTGTGCATGTGTGTGTGTTCGTGGCTTTAAAAGCAGCGCTGTGGCCGTCGTCACCCACAGTCCCGGGGGCTCGCGTGTCTTGTGCTACTTCAAAAGCATCTGTCTGTCTGTGAATATCCTGAATATCTGCTGAATACATTAAATCATCCCCCTCAATGCACAGAGTCAGTGATGCGTGAAAGAAATGATGCATTCTGGGTTCAAAGAGCCTGTGGAGTTCCACACAATCACTACAAGAATTGACGTGGAAATATCAGCTCAAATAAACAAAATGTGTTTCACAAATCACTCTCAGGTAGAATCACACGGCTAAAAAGGAGGGAAATCATTCATCCAGACAGATTTCACACATTTCTGTCCATTAGTCATCGCTCACTGTAGCACATTAAACAAGCCTTCCTACAATAAACATCACTCTCAAAATTAAGCTGAATCTCCATTCTCACAGCCTCAAAATCAAAGCTACAGAGGCAGAGATATCCTCAACTTTTGTTGACAGAGACCTAAAAACACTGGATCCTACATTCCCCGTAATGTGTGGTTGGTCCGTTCAGTAATCGATCCATGATTTATTCAAAGTTTATCATTTGACGACAATGTTTTGGAGTTTCTGGTAAGGTGTAGTAGTGAAGTTAAAACAGCAGATATCGCCAAAGTTTCAATAAATACCGCAATCTTACGATCTGTTTCTATGACGACAGCATGCCCAGTTTCCCAGTTACACCAGTGAAAATGTCCTAAGTCATGTTTGGGATTTCACTCGAGGTGATGCGACAGCTTTTAAATTAGTCGCTCTTCATTTCTTTTAAAGACTCTGTTGTCTCACAGTTTCTTCTCTTTTAACTGCAACTCTGCATTGATTTTTTTTCTGCATTGACTTTTTGATAGTAAGTTAATATATTGTAATTTTAGTTGTGTAGAGTTTTGCTTCAATATGGAAAATGTTGTCTTAACAGCCACCTCTATTATGTGTTTGCATTTCCTGTATTACGTTAACTGCTAGCTAGATTGCTAATCTGTTAGCCTTGGCTGCTTCTAGATGCCAACAGTTTTGGCGTACATATTGTTGTTGCCTAGCAGCGGCGTTCTCACGACTTCATTCGAAAAGAAAACTCTTCTTTATGGCCAAAGCCTCACTACAAGTCAGCAGGAGCTGATCTACTGCTCCCATAACACATTCCTCCACCCAGTGCTCCACCAGCAGCACCTGCTACAACTGGGCAGTCAGCCTGGCCACACACACACAGAACACACACTCAACCTTTTGGTTGTCTCTAAATGGAGCTCGTGCCCGCTGTGCTGAGCTGGGCTGCCAACGCCTGGCACTGACTGGGTGGGACCAGTACCCATCTGTCTCCCTGGCAACAGGTCAACTAAAGATGGGGGTGGGAGGGGTTGTTGTTGTTGTTAGGGTGTTGGGCGGTGGGGAGGCGGCGGTTAACACCTTCTAATCTCTTAATCATTATGAATTATCTTTACATGATGGGGATGAGAGCTGCAGGGGGGCCAGCTGAGTCAGAAAGAGAACACAGGGTGTGTGTGTGTTTCAATGGTCCAGTGTTCCAGTGCCCGGGCTAAGCTGGCTCTATTCAGCACCGTATTGGCCGGCCTCAGGACGCTGCCGTGGTGATGTCATCACCCTGTCATGCTGTCAGACACAGCTTTGTTCTTTTCTTCACATTAAGGTGGCGAGGAGAGAAGAGATGAAGAGGGTGAAGAAAGAAAGAAAGAAAGGAGGAGGCTGGGGTGGGAGGTGTCGAGGGTGGCCGACTCATTTTCATTCAGGCACATGCTCTGGTTGCTCCCCTGGGTCCTCCCATCATGGGAGCCTTTTGTGTCCCCGCTTCATGACTCACTGTCACCTGACTGTATCAGCAGCTGCTGTTTATCTGCACCTTGTTATCAGTGTGATGAAGGCAGCACAGATAACCTTCACTACTCTGAGGGTAACAAGTGATGGACATGATGAAGGAGGGATGATAACGCACTGTCACATCCGAGCACCGAGGGATTTGGAGGGGAAAACGTGTCCCCATGAGTCCATTTATCCCTGCTAAGCTGCGGTTGCCACAGTGGCAAGAGTCCAGCATTCTTTAGTCATGACACAACCGTGTCAGCAGGCTGCCAGCAGGCCGGCTGCAAGGAAGACAAGAGCTCTGCTATAACAACTAAAGTCAGAGCAAGTTAAAACCAGATGATTTTCATACTAAATATTTATAAAACTTTTACAATACACAATCCACATCACTGACATATTCTGTTGCCCTGCTTAACCAAAATTTCAGTTTAAGTAAAATACGCATGATGTCATATTTTACACCAGTTAGTGGACTGTTCCATTTAACTTGTGCATCATTTCATACACATTTCCTTCGCCTGGCATCACATCTATGGACAAACATCTACAATTACATAAACAAGTTACAGGTACATCATGAATTTGTAAAGGAAACTGGGGAGCCTGACAAGACGAAAATATCGCCTCCGGCGATGGGCTGAATCCATCACCGGTTGTTTTTTAGGTAATGTTGTGAACTCGCAGCTTGCAAACATCTCCCAGTTGAAACTCAACCCCCAACTGATGGGCTGACAGTGGCCGGTTGGAAAATTTCATATCGCCAATGCATACCATGGTGTGCGCAGATGTTCATGTGCAAAAAAATGGGCAATATATGTATTTCTAAACGTTTTTTTCAATATATTTGGTATACACTATTTCGTAACAGATTTGTATCTGTTTTGATTTTTGTGTTACTAGATTTGGTACGTGTCTAATCAGTTGACTGTTCTTCTGTGTCCCATCAGCTCCATAAAATTGAAGTTCAGAGACAGGTTTAAAAATAGAGGCAACCTATGCAACACAGGCCGATATAAATGTATCACTGGTATGGATCAGGCTCATAAATCCCTGGACTCTCATAATGCAACCAGACAGCATCTTTAGTTAGATCATCCCTGTCTGGTAAATGCTCGTGTCTTTCAGACTCCAAACCCCTGTTTTGTAATGCAGGCTTTCTATTTTAAATCTGTGGTACTTTGGCAAAGCTCTGTCATCGCCACAGAGGACATTATACAACTGTTCTCACAGGGGAGCAGTACTCAACATGACTGGTAAAGTGATCTTGATGTGTGCACCTTTAATTTGTACATGTACTTTCATGTGACTGAAAAAGCATCAGACAATGGCAGCTTGGTATAAGAGACAAGAAGTCAAGTTTTCTGGGAGCCAAGGGGACACATACTGATTTTATCATGAATAATAACTATGTCAAACAGGCAGGATGTAGCTGTCTGAGTTGTTGTATGTGTGTATGCGTACATGTGTGTCAGCAAGTAGCAGCTGTTCTCACAGCAGCTGCAAGGCAATAACGAGGGAGAGATAGTGATGTGCCTGATGGTAATGGGAGTGAGTCACTCTTTGCTGAGTATATAAGTGCATTATGAAAGGCAGTCAGGTGTGTCTGACAGGCTCAGGTCTCATCTGGCTCCACTGCATTCATGATGACTTTTTAAAGTTCATTTAGGTTCATCCAGATGTTCACAGAGGAAACTAGTAAGTTGACTAATACTCAAACAAACTGTCTTGTGCATCTGGCCTTTCACTGATGAGACTGTAAATTCTCAAATACAGGCCAGGGCCATAATTTACCCCAACCACAAAGACTGGCACACCTTTATTAAAAACAAGTTTATTAGTAGCTGCACTGAGCAGAGAAGTTTAAGTATCTTGGTATCTTGCTCAGGAATGAGGGTAAATTGGAGCATGAGATCAACAGGTGTATTGGTGTGGCATCTGCAGTAATGTGGGCGTTGTACAGGACCACTGTGGCCAAATGGGTGCTGAGCCAGAAGCAAAGCTTTGGACAAAAAAGTCAATTTGCGTTCCAGCCCTCACCCTGGTCATGACCTTTGGGTAGTGACCGAGAGAATAAGGCTGCAGATACAAGTGACCAAAATGAGTTTCCTCCGTAGGGTGGCAGGGCTCAGTCTTAAATACTGGGTGAGGAGGTCAGACATCATGAGGGAGTCTGTGTCGAAAAGACCAAGCTAGCTGCGGTGGATGGATCTGATCATGGATTTTTTAGGAATTCCTCCTGGGCACATCCAACTGGGAGGAGGCCCCGGGATAGACCCTGAAATCACTGGAGGGATTACATATCCCATTTGGCCTGGGAATATTTTAGAATGTCTGGAAAACCTGCTTAGCCTGCTTCGCCACCACAATCCAATCCCAGATAAGCAGAAGAAAATGGATTAATGGACGGATGGACGCATGGTCTAGTGTTAAAACTCCTGCAAATGAAACTCAGTACTTCCTGCACAGTTATTTCACATTAAAAGCATTCCAGTTCAAAGGGCATAACTCCTTCTTTCCTGCATTTTAAATGACATGCTAAGTTTCATTAACAGTAGCTTAGCATGACTAGAAACAATGGCAAACGAGACTTCAGGATTAATTAGTAAATTGGGTTTAATAATTGTAGAATATTAATGTGAAACATTTTAAGTTAAGTTTTGGAGTTTAGGAGTTTTGTAAAGTAAAAGCTTTAAAATAGATTAGTAAACAAGAATAGTAATTCTGTCTTAAAGAGAAACTCTGTGAGTATGACAAAACTCTTGCTGTATCATTACGTGAATAATGGATTTTATGGTAACTGAAATGTTTTCTTAGTGTTGCATTACGACTGAAGAAAAACTAAATTGATGTTCTCTTTATAAGAACATTTTGTTAACAGAGACAGACAGAGGAAACATGATCTCTGTTGGCAGACCTGACAAAAGCAGCATCATCCAGGCTTCGGTGTTGCCTGAATGAATAGAAAAGATGAAGGGAGAGTGTGACAGGGATCACACAGAAAGATGTAGCAATCCACAGCGAGGGATGACTAACAGAGACAGAAAAAAGACAGATCCGAGGAGCAGTGATGCTGAGAAACAACAAGATGTGTGACAGCGAGGTGCAAGAGACGAACACAAGACGAAATCAATGTGGGGAATACAAACAAGACTGCCAGAAGAAGAGACGGTGGGAGGAGGAGAAAGTGAAGCGGAGTGGACAGCTGTGGAAAGGGCCAAGCCAACGTTTCATTACACATGACGGCAACAATGCTGCTCCTTTAAAGCTGACATGACAACACGGTCACTGAATCCCCAGAACACAACTGTCAGGAGCTTAGCCTACAGTCTGGATGTCTGGACCTGTGTGTATCAAACTGAAAAAAGTCAAAGTTTGGTCATAAGTGAAAGAGAAAAGGAAAAGCTGCTGCTTTTGTCTGAGCTGTTACATCAAATCAATTTTACTAGAATGTCTCACTGCCTTTCTTGCATTCATCAGCCATGCAAGCAACAATAATTCTCAAATAAAGGAAATGATACACTTGCCAGTCTGCTACTGAGTGTCTTCCCAGTTTTACAGGGTCAGTTCGGATTCACCAAAGTCACACAATAACAAACAAACTAACCAATCAAAGCAGCAGTAGACCAGCAACTCTTGAAATTACTGTTTTTTCTAAAGGAGTCTTAAAGATTTAAGCACTTTTCAAGCATTTTCAAGTTGCATTTTCAAGAAACTCATTTGGTCAGTTAAACATACATATAGCCGAATTCAGTGTAACGTTAAATTTCCCATGAAGTCAAAATCCTCATACAACCACACTTCAAAATATCCAAACTATTTATTTAAGCTACCATGAATGAAGCACCACTTCAACACTTCCTGCCCTGCAGATGTTTCACATTAAAAGCCTTCCAAAGTCTATAATCCCTTCTGCTGTAAGTAAGTTTCAGTAGCAGTGGGCACACATACACTAGTCCTTGAGTCTCATCGGTTATTCATCTTATTCATTCATCGGTTATTCAAAGTTTGTTTGTAAAGCTTGCCACATTTTGCTGTAAGTAAGACGGACATTTGTGACTCTTTCAACTCTTTGGAGCGTAACTATAGGTCCTGGTCTGGTGTAAAATCCTGGTGCCAACATTCCTTTTGCAGCCTGACAATTACTAGACCTCAAACCAGCCGAAATCCAACCACAACGTAAAAACCTCTCCATTTTTACCACTCCCTTTTTAGCACGCAGCACCAAATGCATTCCAGCTCTTCCAGGGCATGCTACAGAAAGCAAGTGAAGGGAAGACCTTATTAAAATCTATGCACTATGATAAGTTTATTTGAATGTTCCTGCAGGAGCATTAAAGGAGCGAACAGAGAGCGGAGAGAGCTTTGAGTCAGCCTCCTTTGATATCCTCGATGTGTGATCAGAGCTGCGGAGGTAGAGAGGGCTTTCCCGGCTCTGCTCAGCAAGGTGCAAGCCAGAAGGTAAAGATATTCAGTTGGACGTATGAATCAGGCTCTACACACACATATTTAGCATTCACAGCCAGACTTGAAGCAGCCCTGAAGAGCCTGTTCAAACACTGGAGAGCAGCGATCACTCCTACAACACTGGGCCGTCTCCAAGAGGCCTGCCGAGACATCCTTGATCTTTAGCGAACATCAGTTTACAGGCTAGTTTGAGGGGGAAGCAGTAAAACCAAGGAGTCACCCACCACTTTCCACGATTAAATTGGGATGTTTTCATCACCAGAGAAGGTTTTCTTCCTCTAACAACTTAGATGTTGATGTTAGAACTGTACCTGACAATTATTTTGATGCTCAATCTGCTGAATAACTGAGCAATCATTTAGGCTATAAATTCCTACTGCAACCTCTCAGAACTCTAACACCCCATTTACACCTGATATTAAAACGGGATCTGTGTCCGGATACGCTGTTCGCATGATAAACAATCTGATCTTGCCTTTGCGTTTACATCTGGTACTTTGAATGCGTCCAGTTTTGTGAGCTGCTGAGTTATGGGAAACTTTAGAAACTTTGTGAAATGCTGACCAGGACAAATAGTTAAATATTTGTCCCCTCTTGAGAATTCATCAAATATAAATCATTACTTTCTTTAGTCTCTTCACGAAATTGCGATCGCAACAATTCCCGCAAATTCAACCAATCCCTGTGAATTCTGCACAACCTTATTTTTTTGTCCAAGATCTGCAACTTTTCCACAAATCTGACCAATCGTCTTCACCAGTTGGTATCACAAGTCATCAACAACTGCTAGGCCAAAAATAAGGCTAACCTACTAGCAGTGATGCAATTATATTACAAAATGAATGTAATCTGTTACAGATACTAAGAAAAAATATATAAAACTGTGAGTAAATTACCATCACTAATAAAAATCTTGGTGACAACAAAGGGGTTACAACAAAATATTCTTTTCCGATTGCCTGGCATTGATCTGCACTCTACTGAGTGACGTCTTCTAGCTGATTAATGGTTGAGTCTATAAAATGTTTAGAAGAATGTGAAAAACACTCCTCATCACAATTTCCCAGAGTGACACCTTTAAATGGGTTCTTTTGTCCAACTAACAGTCCAAAACCCAAAAACCCTTCTTTTATTGTCATAAATGACAATGAAAAGCAGCAAATCATCACATTTAAGAAGCTGAAACCAGCAAAAACAATTAATTAATCATGAAAATTACTGGCAATTAGTTTTATTTTAATCGACAATTTGATAATTGACTTGAATTGATTAATTGAGTGCAGCTCTATTCCAAACAATGAATACATTTTTTCTTACTTTCATATTAGTTCTGGCTTCTTAAATGCTTATCCAATCACCTGCAGACTAATGTTATACTATGTTAGTCTCATTGACAACATTTCTTTAACAAATTCCTTACTGAGTTTTGTCAGAACACAACAGTGACACTAAATTTGTGGCTGGTAGAGTATGTGTAACTTTTGTGCAAGTTTTCCTGTAATACACCTTTCAAAGTCCATCAATATTCCAGGAGATGCATCGTCCGACTATCTACTGCATCATGACACTTTATGCACGTGCAGACAGTTTTGTGTGTGTGTGTGTGTGTGTGTGTGAGTTGAGAAAATGGGTGTGGAAACACAATAAATCTAAATGCTTTCAAGCCTGACAGTTAACATAAATGACTTCATATACTCATAAGGAGAAAGGATGAGAGTAAGTCAGTGGAGGGGGGGTGCAGAGATGTTGGGCGCCGTCTTTAGCCCGTCAACCCCCTTCAGCGATATAATTTGTCTTGCTTAAATGCTCTCTCGTCTCCATGGCAACCCCTGTGCATCCTGTAGCGCGCAGAAAAGGCTAAAGGGCCGCTGTTAATGGAGGTTACATCAGCCCATTTGAACCCAGGCGTATGTTAATTACATTTCCTGTGAGCAGAACCCTCAGCTCATCACACAGGGCTACCTGAGAGCAGTGCGGGTGACTGACAGTTAGTAGCAGGCCACACTAGCCATGTTTTTTTAATGGGTGCATACACCCCTCTGGTTCCTACAAAACCCAGAGGAGCATGAGGTTCGAGGAGGCTGCTGGGAAATGATATGATAACGGCTCGGAGCAGAGATAAAGACAGTCAAAAAATGAAAGATAGAGAGTGACAGAGAGAGACATGTTTGTTCAAATGGCCCTAAGGACGAGCAGGACATTAAGGACAGTTGCATAAGCTACTTCGGCCGGCCGTCCCATACTTTAGCCTTCAAGCAGCGGGGCTGACATGATGTGAATGGAGAGATGAAAAGAAAAGAGGAGACACTGGGAGCAGAGGATGTCCTTTTAGTTCAGAAACTCACAGCAGTGAGTAAAAGCTGAAGATGACAGAAAGTTCTGGAAAGATTAGAGGTAAAAGTTTAAATCACTGCAACCACAAGACCAGACTGATGATAGCACGTGATTTGCACCAACAAGGATTCATTTTAAACTCAATTAAATCACAGTTTAACTTTGAAGGGTGTTGCACTTAAACTATCTTAAAACTGAGAAAGATTCATCCGTTTTTAGTTTTGCTTTTACTCTAAACCTAGATTAAGGTTATTTCTATTATAATCTATAAACTTTAAACTTTTGTTTAACTTTTAAAATTGCTGCCTTTTTGAGATGGATTTAGCAAAATAATCAAGTTCCTTGAAGAAACTTAAGGAACAGACTCGACTAAACAAGTTTTATGAAGCATTTCTTCTTTTCTTTCATTCTAGTTGATCTGCTAAAACAGTCTGCCATTTTCTGCCAGGCAGCGACCTTTTTTCCATAGTTTTTTAAAAATTCTATTATTTGGCCACATTGCTACATTAATTCTGGCAGCAGGTTTTTCTCAAAGGAGGAGAATTAGGGTATATTTTGATTAGCCATTATGAGCATGCTAACTAGGCTAACCAACCTTTAGCTAGCTAGCAAACAATGTGACAAGCTTTTAACTTTTTAGCTTGCTAGCAAATAAAGTAACTTTTGTTTACTTTTTATCTAGCTAGCAAACTATGTATTGTTTTGTTTATTTTTTTTTACTTTCACTTTTTTTTACTTTTTAGCTAGCTAGTAAACAACATAACATTTTGTCAACTTTTTAGCTAGCTTACCAACAGTGTAACTTTTTAACTTTCTAACTGGCTCGCAAACAATGAAACATTTTGCTAACTCTTTAGCTGGCTAGCAAATGATGTTAAGGTACACAGGGCAGCTGAAAGTTCCGAGGTCCTGACACACCAATCTATTTTTTCTTCATTTATTTTATTTAATCTAGGTAAGCAATACTGAATAACTCTATTCAGTTTGGATCAACAAACTTGGATTTACTAAACAGAGATTAGTTTTTACATTTGTAATTTTAAATCTGGGTTTACTAATTTCAAACCTAATTTTGCTCAACTTTGAATGGAATTAATCTTAGATTAAATGAATCTTTGTTAGTACAGCCCATGTCTTAGTTTGAGTTTTGCATTGTGCACTATGCGGAAAATGTATATTAAAATGCTCAAAGTCTGATAAGACATCAAATAAAAGATGAGCTATCATTACATTACAGAACATCCATCACTCAGATAGAGTTTGTCTGCAGAACACACTGGATAATTTGAGGTAATGCAAATAATACATGAAACGCCTGCAAAATATGCAAAGACTTCCCTGTTCTATTAATACCCCAAAAATAGGAGTTGACACGATACAGATCTGACAAACTCACCATCACAACTCCCCGAGGGACAAAATAACCACCGAAGTGTGTGTGTATATGTATGCACAAGGGCGTGTGTTGAGTGTGTATGTCTGTGTGCTGCCTTGACAGTGACCACAGATCTACACTGGAGCATACTGGGGCCACAACTCACCGAAGTGTTTCATGCAAATATCCAATCTGCTCGAATCTCTTTCGTGAAACAACATCTGTCCACGCGATTCTAAATGATCTCCTGGTTTACATACAGCTGATCAAAGCTCAGATGAAAACAGCTGAGAGCACTGGACCATGTACAGGGAAGTGTTTCAATCCATAAATTAAAGAGTGACTACTTTTCTTACAAAATGCCAAAGCACAACACAAAAATACATACAAGATAGATTTATTTTGTCTTTGAGTTGAGGGAGTGGAGTTCAGGCCTTAAAACTGAAACAACAAACTAATGAAAAATGTCCATCCCAGTTTTTCAAAAGCCCAAGGTGAATTAAAATGCCTTGTTTTGTGAGTCTAAAACCCAAAGAAATTCAGTTTAATATGATAATTAATTGAGAAAATCTGGAAATCTACATATTTGAGAGGCTTTAAGCAGCATTTTCTGCCATTTTTACATGAAAAATACTTCAACAATTAATTGATTTTCTTTTTTACCACTTGCCTGGTTGGACAAGTGAGTTGTGGGATTTACTTGCCCAACATGGCATTTAACTTGCCCTGGGCAAGCCTTCTTGTTCAGTTCCGTATAGGTGGGTGGGGGTGCCGAAATCCAAATGCAGGCTTATGACTTACCTGACCCTAACTAACAGTTCATTCATGGGTCACTGTAAAATCCATAGCGGTCTTTATAGAGTGAGTGATGGATGAGTGAGAGATTCAGCATTCAGTGTTTCATGTTTCCAAACCAAACAAACACGTTGCATCCAATTGAAATGACAAAATAATGGGTGACAGATGAAATCAATTAGCATTATTGGCATTATGAGTGGGGGCTCAGGGCAGCAGGGGATTGGCCGGGCGTGATTATGTCACAGCACACAGCCGCTCAACGTAAATCCCCCAGAAAGTGTTTACCAAACGGCCAAAATCTCCACCAACACCACATCATCACCAATTAACTGGCTGTGTGTGATTGAGCCCAGGTCACATTCAGTCCCGTCCAGACGAAGCCCCCGTCTCCTCCCCCGAACACAACATCAGGTTATGTAATTGGGCCATCGGTAGACTTGTCAAGGCAGATTAGAGAGACTCGGCAGCTATTTCTGAACCGGTGGCTGGACTGTTTATCCCAGTGGAGTAAAGGGTAAAAACGTGTCAGGACAGCAGAAATTAGGAATCTGAGAGGAGAAAGGACTGATGGGAAGAGATCAGACATGATGTGCCTGTCAGCTCGAAGGAAGTGTGACATTTTACTTTTACAAAATCAGGACACGTGTTTTCATCAGCTGTAACTTAACACAACTCCTATCAGCTGAAAGTGAACATGAAACAGTAAAATAAAGCAGATACCTGAAAGTACAAACAGGAGAGAAACCAAACTTCAAACCACAGAGATACAGTTAGAGGCTACAAAAGTACAGAGAGCTGAACAGACAGAAACTTTTAAAACCACCTTTCTCTCTGCTCTCCTGCACACTTGAGTTGAATCTTTGCTTTCCGGCCATGGTTCAGTTTGATCTGCACTAAGACCACCTGTTTTTACAGGACCAAAGTCCATGGTACAGATCGTGGTACAGGAGAGATTTCATACTGGTAATTTTGGTCCGGATCAAATTGAAAGGTCTGAAAGTCCGGACCAAAAAAGGTAGGTGTGAAAACATCCTAAGACTCTTTTAAATCCAGCACGCAGATGTACGTCAGATGCTCAGTTGGGGATGTGAGAGTTGATAGATGGTCTGCCTACTTCCTTCGCTGGTGATGGGAGCCAAAGTTTTCTCAGCTGAGTGAGACAGTTGACAGTTTCCCTCAGAGCAACCGTGGGAAACAGGGCTGATTACGGTGGTGAGCTGGTGGGGAAGTTGGCTCGCCAACTAGGCCGATGGCAGGTGATGCCGTTATGCTGAGGCTGAGAATGGACAGGCTCGCAGCAACACCAAGCTCCAAATCAGTGCCTGTTGATGTCATTTATTTACAAAGCCTTTTGTTCTGCACAAATATTATAAAGTTCACAAAGAAACTGTAAAAGAACAAGGCATAAATGCTGCTCTCCAGTACGATGGGACTATCTGGATCATTTGGGTGGAAATGTGGCAAAAGATTAGGGCTGCACAATTCAGTAAAAAAAACAAACATATTTTGATAATTTTTGCAACTGATGCAAAATGATATTTTTTGCATCATAATTTGCATTACAGTTTTCAATTTTTATTAATCTTGATGTGATATTTACTGAGGTCTGAACCAAACAAACATGTTTTCTTTCAAGATTTTTAGGCCAGGGCATCTAGCAGCACCACAGCACCTCATTATAATGCCGTTTTCTCACACTTTTTTCCTTTTTCAAAAAATTGCAATTTGGTTCTGCAATTTGGATATTGCACTTGCAATACTTGCGACTAATTTTGCAGCCCTACTAAAAATACAGCATGAGGTGAAGTGGACGGGTGCATGATGGTGTTCACTGCGGCTTTACCTGCTAAATTTGGCCCCCTCAATTTTTACTTCTGCAGGGAATACTCACTGCCCTGAGCTATTGCCAATTTCTGACTCTATCATACAAAACCAACAGCAGTCGACACGATCCACTCCTTCACGGACAAACACACCGAGATTATCTCGCCCTCACATCAGTTACCCTCCCAGCATTACACTTTGGACTGTTATGTCTGCCAGCGGTGCCTCCCATGACTGCTCTGTGTGTGTGTGTGTGTGTGTGAGGGCCATCGGGGAGCTGTTAGCCTCTGCTAAGCCACCTCCGGCACTGGCAGGCATCTGCAGTCTGCCCAGGGAGCCTCCAGCCTGGATATCTCTGCTGCAGCAGAGGGAGGTCACGACTAGGTGGCTTCATTACACACACCGCTGGGTTGATTCACTATATTCACTGTCCTGTGTCAGTCGTACTGGGTGTTCAACTTAATGGTATGTGCTGCCGAAGGGGAGGTGAAGATGTAGCAGAAGAAAGGAGGTAGAGAAGAATAAGACAGACAGCAGAGACCAAGACAAAGGTTGGACACTAGCACTGAGGGAGAATATGACACAAGCAGTCATGCTTTGTTTACCAGCCTTATCACACAGGCCAGAGGCTGTCTCTTATACACATCTAGATGTGTATAAGAGACAGACATCAGGTTATGTAATTGGGCCATCGGTAGACTTGTCAAGTCAGATTAGAGAGACTCGGCAGCTATTTCTGAACCGGTGGCTGGACTGTTTATCCCAGTGGAGTAAAGGGTAAAAACGTGTCAGGACAGCAGAAATTAGGAATCTGAGAGGAGAAAGGACTGATGGGAAGAGATCAGACATGATGTGCCTGTCAGCTCGAAGGAAGTGTGACATTTTACTTTTACAAAATCAGGACACGTGTTTTCATCAGCTGTAACTTAACACAACTCCTATCAGCTGAAAGTGAACATGAAACAGTAAAATAAAGCAGATACCTGAAAGTACAAACAGGAGAGAAACCAAACTTCAAACCACAGAGATACAGTTAGAGGCTACAAAAGTACAGAGAGCTGAACAGACAGAAACTTTTAAAACCACCTTTCTCTCTGCTCTCCTGCACACTTGAGTTGAATCTTTGCTTTCCGGCCAATTCAGTAAAAAAAAAAAAAGCCATATTGTGATTATTTTTGCAACTGATGCAAAATGATATTTTTTGCATCACAATTTGCATTACAGTTTTCAATTTTTATTAATCTTGATGTGATATTTACTGAGGTCTGAACCAAACAAACATGTTTTCTTTCAAGATTTTTAGGCCAGGGCATCTAGCAGCACCACAGCACCTCATTATAATGCCGTTTTCTCACACTTTTTTTCCTTTTTCAAAAAATTGCTATTTGGTTCTGCAATTTGGATATTGCACTTGCAATACTTGCGACTAATTTTGCAGCCCTACTAAAAATACAGCAAGAGGTGAAGTGGACGGGTGCATGATGGTGTTCACTGCGGCTTTACCTGCTAAATTTGGCCCCCTCAATTTTTACTTCTACAGGGAATACTCACTGCCCTGAGCTATTGCCAATTTCTGACTCTATCATACAAAACCAACAGCAGTCGACACGATCCACTCCTTCA
>JAJHUR010115215.1:6672-38340 GCA_027495735.1 Lutjanus campechanus | reverse complement strand
GACCACACTGTTTAACCTTTGTGAGCGTGGTTTCTTCTGCCACTCAAGGTTTGTGTTTGTGTGTGTGTGTGTGTGTGTGTGTGTGTGTGTGTGTGTTTAGGGGGATTTAACATCCTCTGCAACAGGAAACAACAGTTTCTGAGAGATGTTGCCTTGATTGTGAGAGAGACCAACAGTATTGATATCATTAACACAGAGGTTGTTCTTAAGTTCTGCAGTGAGCCTGTTCATTCACTAAAATGATACCAACATGTCACTGTTGCCGTCTTAAATTGTTTTAAAATATCAGACACTTTATTTGTTGGTCTGAATTTCTCTTATCAGTTCTCATTGGTCACGTTTCAAGTGTAAAATCACTTTTTCCATTGTCTGTCCCTTGTACAGCAGCGTGTGCCCCTGCGCTGGTACCCCCCCGAGTACTTCAAGAACAACTATTACAGCTTCAAAGGAGACGTGTGGGCGTTTGGCATCGTGCTGTGGGAGATGCAGACATTTGGTGAGTCGGCAGCTCAGGTTATAACTGATAAGATGTGTGTCGCGAAATGATCAAATGTCTGAGGTTAGACCAACATTCACATCGCATCATATTCCCTGTCACCCTTAAACAATGTCATTACACTTTTAGAAATAAGGGTTCCAAAAGGGTTCTTCCTGAGGGGCTGAGGCGCTACCCAGAACCATTTGCTTCTGAAGAACCCATTTTTTGAAGAGTGGGTTTGTCAAGGGTTCTTTGTGAGAATAAGAGTTCCATTAAGAACCCTTTCATCCGAAGAGCCATTTTTGGAAGAAAGAGTTCTTCAAGTCTCCTAAAAGGGTTCTCGGTAGAACCCCCTCGGTAGAAACCCTTGGAATATAAAAAGGTGTGGGTAGAACCTGCTTGGTGGGTTCTAGATAAAAACCTTGGAATATTAAAAAAAAAGTTTCTTGGTTGAAACTTCTGGGTGGGTTCTAGATAAAACCTCTGGTCTATGAGAGGTTCTCTTGGAATATAAAAAGGTTCTCTGGACAATCCTCTTTGTGGGTTCTAGATAACCTCTTGAAATATAATAATTGTCTCGGTAGAACCCCCTGGGTGTGTTCTAGATAAACCCTTGGAACAAAAAGGTTCTCAGTAGAACTGCCTTGGTGGGTTGTAGATAAAACCTTTGGAATATTAAAAAAAAAAAAAAGATTTTCAGTAGAATCCCCTTGATGGGTTTTAGATCAAACCCCTGGACTATAAAATGGTTCTCAGTAGAACCTTCTGGGTGGGTTCTTGTAAGCACCTTTAGAAAGTGAAAAGGTACTGGATTGAAGCCCCAGAGAGGAATCTTGGTGGAACATGGAAGGGTCATAGAAGGGTTCTCTGTAGAACCCCTCATAGAGGGTTCTGGGTGGCCTCTTTCACAGATGTTTCTAGGTAAGGCCCTTCCAAATGGAACCTTTATAAAACAGTTTTCCTATGGGGATAAGCCAAAGACCCCTTTATGGTTTTAGTTAGCACCTTTACTTCTAAGAGTGTAGCCTGAGGGAAACTTAACACTGGTCAAAATAAATGGCACTGAATATCAGTCTATACATGAAACATAACAATATAAGGATACATTTTTACAATTTTACAATTTAAAGGACAATTTTGATGGATACAAAATGTCAGGTAGGTTTGTTTTACTTTGAAATATTTCTCATCTGTAACAGCTGTCTTGAAAAATCTGACATTTTCAGGTACACTTCCATATCCAGACCTGGAGACATCCGAGGCAGTGGTGTACCATATCTGTATCGGTCATAAGAACGCAAACCCTGAAGGCTGCAGACCAGAGATGTGAGTGAAAACTAACAATTACACAAAACATGTTCAAATGTATTATTTCATCCAACCAACTGTCCAAAACCCAAACATCTTCACTTTACAATAATGCAAAATAAAGAACAAACAAATCAGAGAAAGAGCAACTCATTACACTGGAAGAGCTGACTGGTATTTTTGCTTGAAGAATGACTGAAATAGTTCATCAGTTTTCAAAACAGTTTTGCACGTTTGTAAAACGACATTAAAAACATAACTGAGAACAAATACTGTATAAACAGTGATGCTCATACAAACCTGATTCCGAAAGAGTTGGGATGCTGCATGAAATGTAAACAGAATGCATTGATTTGCAAATCATTTTTGACCAGTTGAACTTGGTACAAAGGCAATATATTGAATATATTAATAATATAGTCAATATATTTAATGTTCAAGCTGAATGCTCATTAACCACCTGTTTGGAACTTTTGACGGGTAAAGTTAAAGTTGACAGGTGAAGCGACAACAGGTGACATATTGACAGTTTTGTGCAGGTTCACTCTTAAAGAGAGCCAGCTCAGATTAAAGATAACTGCATGTAGTTCACCTTCATTTCTTCTGTTTATTCATTTATTTATTTATTTAATTTGAAATAAGACTTCCTGAATGCTGCGCAATATCCATGTGTTTGTATTTAATTTATTTGTAAATGTAAAATCACTTCTTACTGAGTTCAAATCATTAAAATCTTCTGCAAAAATAAAGACGGGCTTTTGCTTTGAATGCAGACGATGTCTGACATCTAAAAGAATTCAAACCACAAACAGAAAAAACTTAGGTCACATTATTACTGCCTCATACTGCATCAGTAATGTGGTTACTTTGAGGTGAGCTTTTATTTGAGATACAGTGTGTTATCAGTGTTTCAGTGCCCCCAACCACTGCAGCATTGTCCCCACCAAGGAGGCAAAGGTAACACTATGACTTCTGACATGAAATTTAGTATTACAGTCTGGTCCTTATTAGTGAAAATATCTCAGTTTTATTATTAATTACTGCACATATATGTGTTTCTCATATAGAGAGATGACTAGTGTATTTAAAGTAGTCTGTGAGGAAAAAATAGTTGCCATTACTCCCAGTCTCCCTTATCTTAAAGAGTTAGTTTCTCAAAATAATGAGAAACTTTATGAAAATAATGACTATGTTTCTCAAAAGAATGACTAAATATCTCAAAATAATGACTTACTATGCAAGTCATTTTGAGAAAGTTTCTCATTATTTTTGACTTAAACAGTATAGTCATTATTTTGAAACACTAAATCATTATTTTGAGATTCCAAGACATTAATTTGACAAGGTTTATCATTATGACAACTCATAACAGTGGTTCCCAAACTTTTGCTGGCATGCCCCTCCCACAGAAGCCAAAAAAAAGTTCACGCTCCCCCATCCTACAATCATCAATAATATTTGCAGAAGCAACTGATAAAAAAGGATTCAAAAGTTGAATTTTAGTAAAATGTGTATGTCTGGTTTTCTCCTACATGAATCATATTCATTCAACTTTGTTTTACTCTGTATTTCTCCCCTGGTCATCCGCACACCCCCTACAGTGACTCTGCGCCCCACCAAGGGGGTTGTTTGGGAACCACTGACTTATAGGATTTTGTTTTTTATCTTACTGGCAGAAACGTGCTTCCATAGATACAGAAGTTAGGAGATGAGTGTGTAAGATGGATCTATCTGTGTGTTTCTCACTGTTAACAGACTCCAGTCTGCAGTGTAGTTCATACACTTCACTGATACACCAACATGACGCTTTATGATCAAAGAAAGTTTTTACATCTCATCGACACTTGTGTCCATATTTACACACTTTCTCTCTCTGTTGTGATGTCATTCTTTTTAATCGGTTGACAAGTGAATGACGTTCACATTCATATTCGTTCATTTCATGTGCCATGAAATGATAAAATATCAACATTCATCACATGATGAATCTCTTGACTGTCTGAACCCCGCAGGCTTCACGTCATGCGAGATTGTTGGCTGGAGCCGTACACTCTGAGACCCTCGTTCACAGACATCGTCCACATGCTGGAGAACATCATTGAAACCGATGCGGTAAGGAAGCACCAGCACCTGAGTGGTTTTTGATCACTGATATTTTAAAGAGTATCTAATTGATTCTCCATCTTTTCAATCCTTTCCTTGTCATAATTTGTAATAAAAAATTTTAAAAAATGAACAAAGCAAACATCATGTGACCTTCATGGTGCAAAAAAATGTCTCAGACTTATGTAGTTTAAGTCAGGCTGGCATGTAAAGTCATATGACCTGACATTCTTAAGTAAAGTCATGTTATATGCAATGTCAGGGAAGGTTTTTTGTGATTTTAGTGCAATTTCCTTGTATTTGGAACAGAAAATGTCATTTTTAAAGAACTGCTTTTATGTTACATTACAGTTTTGTCATTACTGTTGGACAAACAGTAAATTATAATATACTATATATACTATATATATACTATATTATAATATAAAATGTCCTTCTGGTTACATATATGCTTTTTGTCCTTTTTATAAAGGTTATTAAATTAATACTGACAAATAGTAAACATAACACTCACAACAATATGAAAACGTTACAATACACCTCAAGAGAAAAATAATAAATAAGATATAATTAAAATACAGACAATTGGATAAAAATAGAAGAAACAAAGAATTGAAAGAAAAAATTGAAAGAGTCTCTTACAGAACAATATAGAGACTGAAATACACATATGACAGGTAGAACGTAGAATATTTCTGGTTTCATATACTCCCACTCTTCACCAGAGCAGATCTTTTCCCATTTCATATTATGTTGTTCTACTTTGTAATTGTTTGCAGCGTTTTTCCCCCAAAAGAAACTGGCTTTGCAGTTAGACTGAGATTAGTTCTTGATTGAGCTTTAAATATAAAAATTTACTTAACAAAATATTTGTATTTATTGTCCAGAACTCCCAATATAAATCTTTGAAGGTGTAAATTTATAGTGAATGTTGATGGCCTGGCCTGAGCCAATTTAGGATGTTGGTGCAGAAACCTACAACATCTGGACAACAGAAAAACAAATGCATCTCCTCTTTATCATTACAGATACATCTACACAGGGATGATTGTTCGATGTTCAGTTGTTTTTTAGTGGCAGTAATTTTTTAAATACCTTCAATTGAAAGATTCTGGAGTTGGAATCAATTGTTTTGTAAATTCTTCTGAAAAACTGTATTAAAATATTAAATTCATCTCCCCAAAAGGAACAAACTGTAGGCAGAAAAGCAGTAAGGCCTCTGATCTGTAAAAAGAAATTATTCTTGATTTTATCTTTGTTTTTGTTTTTGACACTGTGTAACTTACCGTCTGTATCCAGTCTTTTTTAGTTTCCTCTTCCAGTTAGCTGAGACAGTTGAAAGTAGCTGATTGAATTTGAAAATATTACATATCTGACCATACATACAACAAAATTGATGGTATGAAAGGAAATCATCTGTGCTATCGAGTATATCTTTTATAAAAAACAATACCTTTTCTTTGGAGTGTTTCCCACAAAGAGAGCTTCCCATCCATTAACCACTCTGAGTTCATCCATATTGATTTTGGATATCTTGTCCTCTTTCTTCTGCAGGATTACGTGGATGTTGAGAGTCCGCAGCACTTGGTTAAAGAGGATGCTGAATACCATGAAGCTAAATCTCTACGAGCAGCTAGCGTTACCGTGGATGAGACAAATCCCATCTAAATAAATGTACCGAGGCATCAGACCAAGAAATGTGACGGACATTTATGTTTTATTTAAACAATACATAACCTTTTAGGTTACATTCATCCGCATTTCAACTGTTGTTTCAAACATAACAACAGGAAGATGATCACACACTCAACAGAGAAAAGTAAAATACAACTGGACAGTAGTGTAATGTCACATGGATGGTGTCTTGTTTGATACTGTAAATGAGTAAACTAGTCATGTTTTATGTTTCTGTTTTAAAGGACCAGTGTGTAGAATTTAGTGGCATCTTGTGGAGATGTTGTAGATTTCAACCAGCTGAATACTGCTCGCCTCACCTCAAACCACAGAACCTATGGTGGCTGTGAACCCTATGAAAGGCCCTCTCTGCAGCCAGTATTTGTTTTGTCCATTCTGAGCTTCTGTAGAAACAAGGTGGTACAATATGGTGGCCTCCATACTGTGAGGTGACTATACGATGATGAAAACACACTTATGACTATTATTCCAGTGCCGCCATATTCTGTCAATAGATCCATCTAAATCTGACACACTGGACCTTTAATTTTGGTTTTCTTTATTTTTTATCTACCTATATTTGATAACTTAATTAAAACACCAATTTTATATGTGACGTGTATTATTTGCTTTTTTCAAAGGAGCTCAAAAACTATATACATGTTTACTTTATAAAATGTATTTCTTGTGTTTATTTATTTATTATTGAAAAATATTGTTTATTACTTACTCTTATATTCAAATTCTACCTTTTTGTTTTATTATTGAGTTTCAATAATATTATATTATATAATCATATTATTTTTTGTTTAATAACTTTACTTACTTTACTTACAGAACGAATAAAACATATTGGCAGTAGGGATGCATGATATGATTTTTTTCCAGTTGATATGGTAATACATGTCTCTCATGGCAGATACTGATAAGACTACATAATTTCAGATTTTTGTACTTTAAAAAGAACCTGTAGTTTATGAGGGTAAGAAAGGCTAAGATGCAGATGCAGGTCGAACTCACACAAACAGGCTATAATTTGGCTTTTATTAAGCATTATTATAATATTATAATACATGCAAAATAAACAAGTTACAGACTCAACAGTAGAGCCTACTCATAAACTCACTTGCACATAAATATTATAACTTTTAATTAATCAAGTGAATCCCACTGAGATAGAATCTCATTTTCAAGAGAGACTTGAATGTACATAAAACAAAAAACAAAAAAGATTATCTGAGCAGATAATCTAAAGGAAAAATGCAATATGTTTTAAATAGCAAGTCACAATAAATAAAGCAAATTAGTATATGAAAGATTTTTTTTAAACTAAAAATGGTAAATGAACACAACCATTCAACCAACAAGAGTAAGAACACAAAAACATGAAAATATAAAACACATAAAATCTCATAACTTAACAGAATTGCACTCTGTTGTGGGAAGGTGTGAGATATTATATTGATATTGTAATTGTTTTATCAGTTGAACAGAAATTACAATTACATAAACAGATTAAAACTGAGAAGACAAAAAGAATAATTAAGTTCACAGAAAATAATTACATCACTTAATACTTATCCGCAATCCTATTGTGTGAGCAATTCCGACTTTTTCGAGGAGCACCTGAAGCAGCATGTCCTGCGTGAGATGAATGATGCCACCAGGAACGCCCCCATCTCCCTCTGCGAGCCAATGGGATCCATCCTGGGAACACGCGTCTACAACACGCTATTAGGCGGACTATGGCTGCATGTATCTGTCATTAACAGTGGATAATCATGGCTCTCCGTGCGTTAGAAATCATCTTTTTCTTCTACTTTGCTTCTCACATTCCAATTACGTTATTCATTGACTTACAAGCGCTGCTACCTGCACATGTGTATCCTCAGCCGGTGAGTGTCAGGACCGGTAGAAAGTAGAGACAAAGTTCTAACACAAGTTACTGTAAATTTGTTTTAAAGTTGCAAATCTTGTGTAATTTCTCTTCACCAGCTAAGAGATGTTCTGAGGTGGTATGCAGAGGCGTTCAAAGACCCCATGGTGCTGGATCCTCCAGAATGGTTCAAGTCTTTCATTCTCTGCGAGGCCTTGTTTCAGATGCCTTTCTTTCCCGTTGCAGCTTATGCTTTCTTAAAAGGTCAGTTAACAACACAAAATGTGCATGTGTCAAATCTGCAGCCTGACTGCGCTCACAAACGTGTCTGTTCAGTCTGTGTCGCTCACTGACACATAAATTACTTTTTTAAGAATTCAGCAAAGTCTAATTGAATAATATATCCGCATGAAGTAACATTTGGTCACAGTTGCTCGTTGACTTACCTCAAACTTTTGAGCAAGTACAATGTGAATAAATGATTATTTTATTCTCTGACAACATCCTGGCGAATACGGCTGCATTTGTTGGCCTGAAAGTGATTTACAATTGCTATAAAATGTCATATTTTGACGTCCTTTCGCCTCCTCTCACGACCCCTCATTAAATTAGGTTAAATGAACAGTTTTTCTTATGGAGTTCGGCGTGTCGCGTCCCTGCACTGCAGACAGGACAGAAGCTGGCTCATACCTGACCTCTGTTGGACTTTTGCTGTCTTAACAGGAGCAAAGAAAAAGAAAAGAAAACCAGTACAACTGTGAGGTGTGGGATGATAAACAAAAGGGCTATTTGGTTGAGATATAGGATTTATAATTAATATCATAATTTCAATCAGATTGTGTCATTTGTTTAGCGGTGGAGTGTAACTATGTACTTACTCAAGTACTGTACTTAAGTACAAATTTAGTATAAATAGTAGATGTGATGTCACTTCATACTGTTAAATATCCACACAGGTGAATTTTAATTTTAATTTATCTACAGTATCAATACTTAAATCAGGTGTATTATGTATTATATAGTCTGTTTATATTGTATATTTTGTTCCTGTTTTTATATTAGCATTATAGTATTATTATATGTTAATATTAGATTTGCTCTTTTATATATTTATATTTTATTTTATATTTTTATTGATGCTTCTTAATATTCTTGATCTCCACTTTGTTTTGTAACACTGAAAATTTACCCATCATGGGACTGAAGGAATATCTTATTTATCTTATCTTATATGATCTTATTTAAGGTTTTTGTACTTTACTTTCCATTATTATGGAACATTATACTTATACTTCTACTCCATTACATTTTAGAGGCAAGTGTAGTACATTTTACTCCACTATATTTGTCAGCTGCCACTTACTTCTAACATTACAATATTTTATGCCCTTCCCCGCAAATTAAAACTATGTATCTCTCTCTTTGAAAGATGAAGAGTTCCTTTATGTGTTAAGAACATTCTCCTACTTCTTAAGCTCAATAAACTCTTTTAAAACCCTCTTAGATGAACTAGAAAATGTATCGTCCCAAACCTGAAAACAGTGTTGACACCATGAAGGTTTTAGAGGTACAACAAATGAAGGTTGATCATGTTTCCAAACACATATTGAATAATTTTCCATTTTACATGCAACAAAATCGGAAGAACAGAAAAAAATAAAAATAAAAAAGCAAAAGACAGTAAGTACATGATTATTAAAACAGTAAAGAACACAAACAAATGGCCAAAAACAAAACAAAACAACAACAACAACAGAGAAGTCCTCTCATCCTTCAACTAATGCAAGTTGGGCCCCTCCAGACTCAAGTCAAGACAAATCCCAGAAATCAGGGTTGTGAGGGTTACTTAAAAATGTATTCCACTGCAATTATTAATAACCGGTTAAGAAATATAATCAGTAACATAATCTGAGTAATCCAAGTACCACAATTTTAAAGTAATGAACTTGATTACTTTCCATTACTTTTGGATTACCTCAGTATAAAATATAGTGAAATTGTTTAGCCTTATAAAATTATTTTCATCATCAATACATTTGGCAACTTTATTTTCTCAGTTAATGGATTAGTTGTTTGGTCTGTGAAATGTCAGAAAATGGTTTAAAAAAAAGTCCAAGATGACGTCCTAAAATGT
This sequence comes from Lutjanus campechanus, assembly GCA_027495735.1. Classification (NCBI taxonomy): domain Eukaryota; kingdom Metazoa; phylum Chordata; class Actinopteri; order Lutjaniformes; family Lutjanidae; genus Lutjanus; species Lutjanus campechanus. Next base: position 28,767 of record JAJHUR010115215.1, on the reverse strand, counting down.
CTTGTTTTGTCCACAACTCAAAGACATCCAGTTCACTGTCAGAGAGGAGTAAAGAAACCAGAAAATATTCACATTTAAGAAGCTATGATTGAAACTTAATTGTGTTTTATATTGGTTGTGAGGTTTATTAGTTTACCCAGCTGTTCCTTCCTTGTTGTGCATGATTTACTGATTTATTGATTTAAAGACAAAAAATTGTGAAATCTCCACCCAGTGAAGCATTTTTTCACTGGAGGCCATGATAGTGAAGTGGCAGCTGTGTGTGCACTGTACAGTCTGCATTTTTACTAAATGTATCTGTAATCTGATCGTCTTTTTATCTGTAACTGTAATGGAATACAGTTACTTCTTTAGTATCCAGATTACATAGTCCTGTTACATGTAATCCATTACTCCCTATGCTTTGCTGTAGATGAAACCAGCCAACAGTATATGAAACAGTTAAAATGAACCTTAAACATCTTCAGCAGTACTTTTAAGTACATTTTAAGTACATAATAATACTTTTAATAGTGTGGTATTAGTACTTTTACTTAGGTAAAGCATCTGGATTCTTCCTCCACCACTGAATTGACCTCTCATATGTAGCTTTGGTTTTGTTAATCATGGGTGGGAGATGACCAGCTTATTCTTTTAGGTAAATGTATTTTCATTTTTCATTACAGAATTGAAAAATGACATTTAAAAAAGCAGCAGGTTTTCTCTTCAGAAGCAGTGTTAACTGTTATCCTGGATAATCCACACACTCTGCAGGCAGGAGTTCTCATTGGAACTACTTTCAAAGAAATAAATAACAGCATGTGTTGTGCAGCCAGCTGGAGCCTCTTTTGATCGCTCAGTGTGTTTCTCCTCTCTCAGGTGGCTGTAAGTGGATCAGGACTCCTGCCATCGTTTACTCCGCGCACGTGGCCACCACGCTGATCCCCATCCTGGCCCACATCCTCTTCTATCAGTTTCCCACGGAGCCCCACCCAGGTCCCCAGAGCCTGCAGGAGCGCTGGCTGCTGGTCTCCATATACGCTCCGTACCTGCTGGTGCCCCTGCTGCTGCTCTTCACCATGCTGCTGTCCTCCACCTACAACTCCACCTCCACGTCAGCCAACGCCAAGAAGAAGAACTGACTCAAGAGCAGATTGCATCCAATAAACTCTGATTTTAGGAGATAATTTTTATGTTTCTGAATAATACGTTTGTACATGATATCCATGTATTTGAGCGGCTGTGTGAGTCAGACTGTAAAACCAGCTACAATGAGCACTTTTTAATGTTGAAACTAAACGCTTGTTTGTTGGACGAGTCTTGTGTTTTTATTAGTACCAAGGTGACATTTTTTCTATATTCATGGGGCTGTATTTAACTTTATTTCGTCTTATACAGTAGGGACAGGAAATGAGGAGAGTTTGAGGGGAAATAACATGCATCCTGAGCTGGACGCGAATCAGGGATGATGCAATTACATGCAGTAGTCAGCATCTTTAGCCCCTGGGCCACCCTGACACACCTATTGTAGATATTTTGATTTCAAAAACAACAGTTGTAATTAATAACATTAATAATGGCTGCATTCCATTTGGGTGGTGCCATACAGGACTTTGCTACACTACATTTTGGCTCAAGGACGTGGCTTACAGGAACACATACTGTCACAGTTACCTCCCATCTCTGAGACTGTGTTGTTGTTTGTGATTGCTGGGGAACATTGTTGGCCTACCACAAATCTCTGAGGTGAATTGTTTGTAACCTGAACAGTACATTCAGCAGCAGGACACTGTAGTGTGTCCACAGTCAGGAGCGTAGAGAGCTCACCTCACAGTCCACCACCGCCGCCATCTCTAGTGCTATCTCTTCTTCCATGACTGATGGTGCGACTGAACTCTGACAGAGATGAGTCATCTCGCAGAGAGGAGGGGGAACAAGCATGTGTTCTGACAACAATCTGTTTCCGAGTGTCAATAAAACAGAAGAACAAACTGTTCACTTTAGAAAACAAACTGAAACGCTCTCTCAACCCGTCTTCAGCAGCAGCGTCTACACTTTCTGAAAAGTTTGAGAAAGGTTAAGCTGCCACCTGGGGTTTCCCCAAGCTTCTTACAGATGCTGCCCACACAGGCCACATAACATCAAGGTACAATATAGAAGCTGCCCTGCATTATGGTGCATAATTAAAGATGTCCTCCAGCAATTTCAGAATCAGACACACTTTATTGATCCTTTAGGGGAAATTAGTTGCATTACACTTGCTTCCATTCAAGGATAGAGGTATTTATGAGCTTATAGAGATTATAAGAATAGAAGTAGAAATAATAAGTATGTAAAAATATGTATACTACCATTTACGACAATATATAGAAAAAAATAAAGAAAATAAGAGGTGAAAATATATACAACAGTATATACAAAAGTCGCACACAAACAGTGTAAACAAACAAAACTGAAAATGGGTGTCAGGATGTAAATGTATTGTAAATAAGAGGACAGATTGGCTGAAATACACAGTATAAATAAATAAATGCAGACATGATGCCAGTTTATTGCACTCTTGAATTATTATTGCTCTACTTAATTATTAAACAGATGAATTATTGCACCAATGACTGTATTGTTGGATCAATATTGCGCAGATGAAGATAAAACCGAAGTATAAATAATAATTAGCTTCTGTTGGAGTCTCCCGTGGAGCAGTTTCATCTAGGCACTACTTTTTTAGTAGAAAGAAAGAAGTTCTGGTAAAGTAGTTCACGCACATTCTACAGCAGGAAAAAGTAGTTTCTTCATGAAACTGCTCACAACAAGTCTGTGGATTATCTTGTGTAATCAGGGCATGACTCTTGGAATTTTTCCAATATATTTTTTGATCCTTTGATCACCACAAGCTGAGTGTCATATGCTCCCATTATATCGGAGAGAAGGCAGACATCTCCATGGCCGATATTATCAAAACAAAGCAACTTTAGACATAAATGAAGAAAAAAGTCTAAATGTATGAATAGCACCGCAGGCCAGGAGAAAAAAATATGTATTTTTGATTTTGGGGTGAACTATCCCTTTAATAGCCTTTAGCTATCTTTATACAAAAGTGCAAAACATCCAGATTAAAACTGAAGAATGTAAGCCTCTCAGATTCCTAATTCCCATAAATCATAGGACACAACCTCAGTCTCCTCAGTCAGCAGGCACTTTTATTTATGTAGTCTGTTCTCTGGCTGTTTCACAGTCAGTGGGTTTGAGGACAAGGATTCTACTAGTTCTGTTTTCAGCCACCAGAGGGTATCAAATCTAAACAGAGGCTGTTGACTGAGGGCTATGACAATGCTGCCCTGTTTCCCCCCATACAACATGCCTCTTGATGCTATACTGTACGATGCTCCCTTTTGTCTAGAAAAGTGATGGTTGACAAAATATGCTATGTTGTCATAATTTAAGAAGGGCCAGAGTTTGCTTAAACTGTGTCAATTTTTCTCAGGCTATTTTTTCAGATCAGTGTCTGTTTCATGTATCATTTAGTCATGTCACATCTTCAAAAATATTCATAGATATCTCCTCTTTCACCTTCATTCTAGCTGTTGCAAAAGAAAAACAATGTAATATTGTAATGATACAGTAGGAGACATAAAATATAAATTGTACAACTCAGATGTTTTCAGATGCTTTATATGCTGTAATATGTAACTCTCACTCCAACGAATGTAAATAATTTTAATGTGAACTATAACAATGGAACTTCTCATTAACTCCTGTGGATCCTAAGAAGACTGTTTCCAATATTTTTACAGTTTCAAATATTTTTATTGAACAAAAGCTCATTTTCATTTATATGAAGTAATTACAAAATCGCATTCAGGTACATTCACAGATGACATAAAGGATTGTATTTTTTTTAGATTGAAACATAATTTTTAATCATAACTTTTTAAACTCATGATTAAAACTACTTTCTCATAATTGTTTATTTATCAAATAGTTTTGACTTTTTGTTTCACGATTATGACATTTTGTTTTTAATTTTAATTACTTTTGACCGTTTAATTTCGACTTTTTGTCTTATGATTTCAAGACGGAATAATTTTGGTTTTTATCTCATAATTATGACTTTTTATCTAATATTTTCTTATCTTATAATCTTGCAATTACGACTTTTATCTTATAATTGAGATCACTTATTTTTTCTTTTACTAGGGAAAACGGGCTTCTATTAGACAGTAGGCGAACTAAGTCTTGCAGCGGAAGAATAGGTCTTTGGCCTCCGCGGAGGGATAGGATATAAATTAGGAACATGGCTCTTGCTCCCAGTATTGTTTAAGTCGACAGCGAAGCGAGAGGACCTGCCGTCTGTTGTGATGTGACAGAGCTGTACAGTGATTAAAAACTGTACAGTTCATAGCAGCTCGATAACGTACAGTAGCTTAACGTGGAAGTAAATTTAATAGAGGCCGACAGTTGCTCTCAATGCTAACGCTAGCGTAGGTGTCCTGTCAGACTTGACGACGGAGGAAACAACGAAGTGTTCTTTTCATGTCACACGGATGAAATTCATGTCCACTGAGGGAAACGTCAGTGTCTTTCAAGAGGAGACAAATGTGTCTTGTGGACTGGGACGTCTTGTCGAAGAAGAAGAAGACACATAATATGGACTAACTAACGTCTTCAGATGAACAACAGCTCTGTGTTGACATTCGTGTTACATCCTAAATATTTTTTATGCTAACATTGACTGTGGACTAGCTCGTTGATGTTAGCTAGTTTTTAGCTTGCTAGAAGGTGTATATTTTAGATAGACGCAGGTTAAATTATTCAGTGTTACCATTCTACATTTTTGTTAGCATGTTTGCAGAGAGCTGCTATGGGCAGCAGCAGCAGCTATGACGCTAGGTGTAGCCACAGGGTTATGTCACTGTCAGGCTAAGAGATAGCTCTGTCTGTCTGCAGCTGCTCTCAGTCTTTGCATGGTCATGTCCAGCACGGTTGGCATCATGTAGCCTAATGTCCCTCTGAAGAGGTTAGGTGACTAGTGGGGATACACAGTGTGTTAGTGAGCCTCCTTGGAGAGTAATGCAAAGCAGGATTGCAGCTACATCCAACTGGGTCAAAGACTGACAGCTGGCACTGATAGAGTTTAGCTCAGGATTGTTGCTAGCCATGCTCAGAGACGTCTGTGCTGCGTGATATTACAAACATCTACATAGAGGGCATGTGAGTGCATCATGTGTCCTGACCGCATCTCTTATTTATGCAATAAGGCACATCAGAAACAGCCTGTCATGAAATAAATCCGCAGTGCAAGAAGCAGCATCGCCAGGACTGAGTGGATCATTCGCTCCAGGATTATTTTTTGAATAGGAGAGCTACATTCAAGTGCCCAGCATCAGCTGGACCATCATCCCATCACGATGGAGACTGTGGGAGATTTTGAGTACAGCAGAAAAGACCTTGTTGGACATGGAGCCTTTGCTGTGGTGTTCAAAGGAAGGCACAGGAAGGTAAATAAATGGCTTGCCCGCAATGTTTTCGCCCCCTCCTCTAATCTCCCTTTTCTCTTGCAGAAAAAATGGGGACAAGACTGTAGGCAGCTTCATTTGAAAATCTGGGTCAGTCAGTGGCAGTGCAGAATGCAGTTCTGCAGCAGCATATGTGGGCTGTCACCTATTATGGGTTGTTAATATTGCACTGCTTTTATGACTGAACATGCGAATCCAGTCTGATGTCCTGTGCTATCATGCTGTGGCAGGTGATGTCAGTGTTATTTCATCAGCCACACAGGTGGAGAAGTGTATATATGCCGTTTGGTTCATTCATGAAACGGATGAGTCAGGCAGCAGTGAATGACTTGCTGACGTACTGAGGCAGGAGGGAGGATGGGGTGCAGTGTTTTTCCTTTGCCTTTTTAAGGATACAAACCTCCCTTATGTAACAGCTGCACAAGGTTCATTCACACTGAAGCATTAAAACCTATCAGATTATGAAGGTAATGCTCTGAAATGCCATTAAAATTGACTGGGGTGTGGTTTTCTATCACAGAAGGACACAGGGATGGTGGGTTTGTTTGTGTATCTGTGACAGAGATGCAGGAGATGACATCATGTTGCCCCCATTGCTGCTGGTGTGAAACAGATGGTCCTGAATTCCTCAATGGAAGAAACATTAAAGCGTCCTCATACTCCCTGCTGTAGCCTGGTTAGAGCAGCTTCTGTCTCTTCATTTGAATCGATAATAACTATCTCTCAGCCTGCAAACTGAGCCAAATGTAGGCCTGCAAACAATCACCCGGTCACCACTGGAAGCTGTGCATGTGTGACAGCACATCCGTCCTCTGGTCACATGCCTCCCAGTCGTGTTAAAACGTCCCTGGCTGGCATGTGATCACTGTATTTACTGTGTAAGTCCTATCATCTCCATGCCATTTAGCCTATTTATAGGATTATTTCCACCGTCAGAGGAGCAGGAAGGTTAGAGCCACCTGCAACAGACATGATGGACTTCTTCATTGCTGAGGCAGCGTTGGATGATACATATGGGCTCCTGTTACAGTATAGTGTCAAAAATTATACAATGGCCCATAAGAGATAAGGCAGGACAATCAGCTAATTGCATTAGCTGATTTTTGACTTTGTTGGGCAATTCCCCAGCACACCTATTTAACAACTGCCAAAGAAGGAACAAAACTCTTCAAGATGTATTTTTATGGGTAAATGCAACTACATTTACATTTTGAAAAGCTGAGTTTCCATAGATTGTTGCAACAGCATGACCCTCTGCAACTCTGCAAAAGGAAACTTTACACCTCAGATGGACAAATTGCACTATGGCACAGCAGTCTGTGTCAAAATGGTCTGTCTCATTTTCATAAGTGAACATGTGGCTGAAATTTATTCACTGTGATTAATCAAAAATTTTAAATGATATACAATAATACTGCAACTAACAATTAGCCTTATAGTTCACCGTTGATTGATTTCTCTGCTTATTATATTCTGGATTTATAGATTCATTGTTTAGTCTATAAAATGTCAAAAAATGATTTCTCAGAGTCCAAGATGAAGGCTTCAAATTACTTGTTTTGTCTGACAACAGTCCAAAATAGATATTTAGTTCACCATGATGTAAAATAGAGAAAAGCAGCGGTTATGATTGTGTAATTTTGATGATCTTAGATATGTTAAACTTTCCCCTCCAATCACTAAATATGACTTAAATTAAGCTAGCGGAAAACTTGCTTTAGCAACAAGTTTAGCTTTTTGTCCATCAGGAAACTCTGTAGATCACAGAGATTTGAGGCAGAGCAGCTGGAAGACATCAGAGGGAAAATGAGAAATGTTTTTCTCCATAAAGTATGGTACAGTTTGACCAAAATCAGTGACAGAGTTGGTGGTGTGTGACTTGATGCCATAAAGCATTTTGACCAGATTTAGCATGCTCGGCACTTCAGAGGCTGTTGGGAAATTCAAGATTTCTATTAATGTATAGCACTGTCATCAAAGTGATAGCATCTCTTCTCACCTGACATTATGGCCGCAGAGATTTAAAAAACTAATTACTGAATAACTGGATAATTCTTTTGCGCCCAGCTCAAAACCACTCATCTCACCCTCCCCTTCCAAGTGTGCAGGAGAAACTACAGTTGCTGGTGAAAAACACAAAAGCCGGTGTATAGTTTGTCCTTTCTGGGCTGCTGTAGAAACATGTCTGTGCAGCATGGTGGACTCAAAGGATGAGGACGTGCACCCTCTGTATATATAAAATGCTAATTCCAAATTTCAACAAAAACACAACAATTTTTATTTTTTGGTGATTATACACTATTGAAAATATGATTAAAAATATTATATTCTGCTAATAAATCCCCTTAAATTTTACTCATTGGTGGACAGAATACTAAAGGAAACTCCATGTACATGATTTTTTTTTCAAGCCTTTGCTTCACCGATAGCCTGGCCTTTTCCAGAGAAGGAAAAAGTTGTTTTAAGCTTTGATTAACCCAAAAGAAATACATTTCTGTTAACCTGATGAAATTATCGTATGTTTTAAGAAGCCCCCAATATTATAAAAACTTTTACACCGGATAAACTTGAAGAATGTGTGTTATGTTATGTTTAAGGTCAAACAATGTTTTCAGTGTCGTCCAAAGTCTCAACTTGCCCTCAAAGGCTATAATGAAAGCACTGGAAGCCCCCAAATATATAGTTTCTGGACAAGCATATTTTAACATTTTTGAGGTTGTATAGGATAAAAATTTATTTAAGTTCACAAATAAATTCTAAGTATGTTGATCCTCCATTGGTGTCACAGTCATCTGCTGTCAGTCTCATTCTTCCACGGTCCATCATAACACCTTGGGCCAACGTCAGTGTTGCTGATGCTAATCTCTCTGCTGCTCACGCCTCTATAATCGGCTGTGATTCATAAATGAGATCATGCATTATTTTGGAAAATGAAAGCGTGCTTCTGTCTTTGCAGCAGCATAGAACTGCTTACTCTGCACCGCTCGACTGTCCATCATGTGCTGCACTATCGGGCCATTAGTTTAGTTTGATGGAACGTCTCTACCCCTGCACCCACACCTCCTCCCCCTCCAGCATTACATGATGGGCCAGCAGGGTCACATTTTTCTTTTTTTCTATGGGCGTAGTGTTGGCAGCTCAGTCACACTTGGCTAGGCAGGCTGTCAGTGAGCTGGGGATGGATGCAGCTCAGCTGACAGTGTATTACACACACACACACACACACACACACACACACACACAGACTCATGTCACACACATGCAGTCTCACTCGTGTGCTGGATTTGATGCCAGGCTCTAGGCAGAGTGCACCCACAGAACAAGAACATCTCCTTTTAACCTAGATTCATTTGGAGAGCACATCTTCTTATTCATAGAATTCCTTCCTCAGCTTCCTGTTTGTCCACACTGTCTGTGTGTTCCTCTCAAGGGCACAGAGACGGTATCTCCTGGGTTTATTCCTGTGTCCTCACTTGGGTGTTTGCGTGTGCAGCACATGTCCTGAGAGCCTTTGAGCTCACGTGATCTCCAAAAGTCTTTTTATACCTGCTCCAGGAGCTCATCTGGAAACATTATCTCAGCCCAGGGAAAAAATAGGTCCCTCTCCTCTAACTTAGCTTTTAGTGTAAGTAGGCTGGCCCCTGTTCTAGCTGTCATCTGAGTGCCTCGTCATTCAGCAGGTCATTCAGAGCAATAGGCTGTCAGAAACCTAAGTGACCCGGTGTTATTGGGACGGATAAAATTTCCTCCCGTCTTTTTATGCCAGCTCTCACACAGTGATGCTGACAATGTCTTTTAGGCCAGAAGGCCAAACACACATTTACTCCCTATCTACTTTATCAGCTACATTTAACACAATCCGATACAACAGATCTGCCACAAATTCCACATTTAGGAATATTGTTCAGTTTTTGTTAATACTGGCAGGGAGGTGTTCGTTCAGACACATGTATCCTGTAAAGGTCGTTTGCAGTTAGTGGTGGTCTTGTACTGTACTGCATTATATTTAAATGTGTTTCTAATATTCTTCCTTGGCAAAACATTAGAAACACCTACAACCTCAGTATATTGTTGACCAGTTCAACCACAGTGCAAACTATAACCTCAATAATAAACACATTAAATTAATATGTTTCTGACAGATTTCGTATTCACCAAAGTCAAGCTGAAGAGTGCTGAAGTCAATAAATTGAATAGCTGATTGAAAAAAAAGATCAGCAATTATTTTGATATTCCATTGTTTGTGTGTGCCAAACTCTCTTTGGTTTGGTTTCAGCTCCTCTGATGTGAGCATTAGCTGCATTTCTCTGTCTTACATGATAGTAAACTGGACTGTCGGTCAGGCAGTGAGAACCTGTGACCTTGGGCTTTGGGAAATCGGGATGGGTAGTTTTTATTATTAACAGACATTTTGTGGAAAAGGCTCTATTTATTTAATTAAAAAACATGATCATGTTCTTTTGAAATTAAAATAATGATCAACTGCAGTCCTATTTCCCACAGTGGTGGACAGTGGAGGTGGGACACCTCGTCTGAAACAAAGATCATCTCTGCTAACTTTGCAAAAAAAAAAAAAAAGAAAAAGATCTTGGATGTTTAAAAACGAAACATTAAACTTGAAGGAAATGAGCGAATGTGCTATTTCACAAAGTAGCTATTTAAAGAGAGTAACTATGGGCTGTCCAGCTAAGTACACCTCACAAAATGAGACAGCCAGGATCCACGGGGCGTAAACCTCAACCAAACAATATCCTGAGGGAAAGCATGACCAAGCTGTATTTACAAACCTGTATGCTTTCCTCATGACAACAACAAAGTTAATGCATCTCCTACAGTGGTTGCTTAATGTAAATTTGGAAAATGTAGCTTAGAAATCGATGGGGTCTGTACCAAAGACTCGTTCATTAGGCATATTGAATCCAAACGAGTTGCTTGCCAAACTAAATCTCTTGAAAAGAATGGTTCAGGAGGAATATATATACAAAGTGAATATGTGTTACACTATTAAATAGTGTGACAAACATTTATCTTTGGTACTAGTTACGGGGGAAATTTGACAGGAACATTGCAACTAAGTTGATTAGGTTGTTTTAAATCTTTCTTTCCTTTCCATCCTGCTCTCCGTGTTCCGCAGAAGACAGATTGGGAGGTGGCCATCAAGAGCATTAATAAGAAGAACCTGTCCAAGTCCCAGATCCTTCTTGGCAAGGAAATCAAAATCCTAAAGGTGAGCATGACACTTAATTGCCTCCCTCTTATCTCTTCAGTGTACTCAGAGAATGATCTGACATTGACCTTGTGTGAGTCTGCACCTTTGACAGAAAGGAGCCTTGACTTCCCTGAAAGAAATATCAGTCAAAGTGACTCCATTAAGTGCTGTGCTGCAGCCTAGTTAATCTCCCTGCTAATGCATTTCTTAAATCTGTTCTTTTTTTTGTTCAGGAGCTGCAGCATGAAAATATTGTGGCGCTTTACGATGTCCAGGTAAGTTTCTTGATCTTTCTGCATCAAATTGCTGAGTCCACATTGAAGTAACCAGTGACTTTTGATATTTAATACTGCTGCAGTATATCTCCATTGAGCGCTGTATGCTCTGTGGGTCTTTTAGTGGCAGACAGGCTGAGACCTTGTCTGTTTCAGTATCTATGGAGTAAGTGTTGAAAAACTTAGTCAAATGAATCTACCTACACAAATCTCTTAAGGTTGTCAAGAGGATCAATATTGCTATTGGCTAGTCCTTCAATTTACTGCTGAGTAAGGCTACCCTATGTCTCTCTCTCGACACAGCTGGCTGATTCAGGGTCATACTATTGTAGTGCTTCAATCCCATCAGTCTATTTGTCAGGGTTGAGTTGTGTAGCCTCTGTCGGATCACAGATTCTTCTACAAACCTGACGATGCAGAGTTTGAGGCACAATGTGCCATAGTGAATATTATATACATTGTTATATTACAGAACTTGTGGGCCTGACCAAACAAAATTTAAAGGCTGCATATTTTAAGTCCTCTCATATCCCATCGTTTTATTTTATTTCCCAGTGATCCACTCAGAACAAGTCACTTGCATATATTATTTCAAAGCCGTCTTTCTCCTCCTTGGCTCAGAACCGGCTGCTCTAAGTACTTTTTCAGTCCTGTTTGTTTATTTGGGCCCCATTCCTGGTCTCCAGATTAAGAGCATAATGTATACACACGTTTCTGCATTCATGCTTACATACATACAAATACCTATTCATTGTATTTGAATGAAATGTAAAAAGGTCCAGTCCAGATGTTGAAAGAATGGCATTTTGACATTGGGAACACATTTTATGAAAACTGATAAAATCGGACCTCCAGATTAAGTTTGGGTGAGTTTGAAAGATGCAGATATTACAGACCTTTGGGACCACCGTCTGTCCATCTTCAGTTATAGACACATTGTATTAATAAGTTGCCCTCGTTGGGAGGCTTTTATTACACTTAGAGTAACAAAACAAGTTGTTGTGAACTCGGGTAACATTATCCTCACTTCACCTGTCTCTCCTCTGGTCTGCTGCTCTGTGCGTGTGGAGGACCAAGCCCCGCCCTCAGCGAGACGCACACAGCAGAGGAGAGGAGAGAAACCAGCGTGACCGTAAATCAAAGCAAAACATAGTCAAGACTCTCATACTGAACTTAAATAAAACAAGTGCACATAAATTACATAAATAGCATAAATAAAATACTTTGTTTGTCTCAAGGGGGGCATTGGTGGGCCACACCCCCAAGGCAATGGTAGGGAAAACAATGCAGTTGAACTCGTTAAAACATGAATTGACGGATCAATATAACCTCCCTGCAACCAGTCGCAGCCCATTAAATCAATGCATGCATTCAGATATTTTAAGATTTCGAAGCATATTTTCTGAGTTAAACCAACCACAAAACTGTTGGCTTTTATCTGTAAACATACATTTCAACAACCAATGTTTGAATGGGCTCCAAGAGATATAGAAACATTACTCCACTATTTGAATATTATAAAAGTTAGACAAGATTGCACCTTTTTCTGTTATTCAAAATCACCAACAGAGTGAGTCTGACAGTCAGTAAACAATTTAGCCAACTGGTTTCCAGCACAGTACATTGTGGCTAAACATCACTTGAGTACTGACCAACAAATGCTTAGCAGATCATTGCATCAGAATCTTCATCACTTTATTCAGGATCTCTGGACAGGCAGCACTGAGCAGCAGCTTGCCCTCTTCTCTGTCCACTTGTCCTGTCAGTAAAACTGTATAACATTAGCTCATGTAACGCAATCCCAGTAAAGGAGAGGCTGAGAGCCGTCATCAGGATCAATATAGATAACATCTGATATCTTCTGCTTCACTGGTTTAATTGAGGGGACTTACTAGCAGTTTGTCATGATCACCATTAGTTGATTACTACATAGCATTCTAAATATAATTCTACCTCCAAATGTAATGATTAGAACAATAATCAAGTCATTTTAAATATCATAGTAATGTGTGTAATGTAACTGAATGTTTGCTCCAGTAACATGTCTGTTTTAAATTAAATATGAACTTTCAAATCAAGTTCTTTGAAGTAGATTTAAAGTGTAATACTGGTTTAAAATATTCAAATGGGTTTGCTGCAATGGGATTTAAATGCATGATACTAATCACAGGACTTGTAAGTGTTTGTATTCATCTGCAGCATCTACATAACAGCTAACGTCATTCAGTCTGAGGAAGATAATTCGCAGATAAACAGGCTGAGCACTGGCGGTACACCAGCATTAAATATAAGCCATGATCTCTGAACAGCAGTATTGAGGCTTTAGAATCTGTCAAAATATCATCTAATACGTGACACAGTACCCATGTGACTAATGACCCATACTTGATGACTTATCAGCATCATGGGGCATGGCTTTACAAAATGACCCCTACATGGCTCTTAAGCACATTGGGACTGTTTCATGCATTTCTAAGAATAGATTTTACAAGACTACATCACCCAAACAAAGTACTCTTAATGCTTTCAGCCAAACTGTGAAGCATGTGGAAAGTATGAAGGATGATTCAGTGGAAAAGAGTGTATTGTAGTGAATCTGAAAGGCCATGCTGTCAGTACACTGTCACATTTACAGTGCACTGCTTGATGCCCATCCGAGGGCTCATGTTCATGTGTTAAATGAGCACAAACACTGCTCAAATCCCCTTTGTCCTCTGGCTGGGAGCTCGACATCTACCAGAGTCCCACATCACGTATTCCTGGCACATCCACCTTCAGACCCTGGTGGATATGAAAAAATGTGTTTTGAAAATAAATATTCTTCTTGCAAGAGGGAGAATATTACACTGTATTTTTCAAAGCTTACTCTCTCTAGCATTTATCACTGGTGCTGTTATTTATACTTCTGCAATGCATTAGTGATGTTGCTCTACACGCAGAGAAGAGTAGCTTGTTTCTGACTGATGGTGGGTGTTTGTGAGAGTCTCTGATTACCTTTTACGCAGTGGTTTTCAGCTACAAAGCTTAAGCAGATGTTTGTAGTTTATCAAATAAAACTTGTAGAGAACAGGAACTCTTTGAATAGCAGCAATCAACAGTAAGTTATTGGATTTACATTGATTTTTTTAAAATCTGTTTCAGACTGCCTGAATGCACAATAATGAACTCCTTACCATGGTTTGTTATGATGACTTGAATTTGCTATAAAAATCCCTTACATTTGTGTGTACTTCCCATAAGGGGATACAAAAGGAGTTGAAGTGATGATGAAGCACTTCCCACATAGTGATGCTACTTCCTGTGTTTGTGTAAGCCTCCCGCAGTCCATCCACCCTGGCACTCCTCCACCCATCTCCTCAGCCCTCCATCAGCCCTGCTGATGTAATAACCTCTCTCAGTCATAACTCAGCAGGCAGGATACACTAGAATAGGTAGTTTCCATCTGTGATGATGAGTCTAAAAGGCACATCTGTAATTGTGATTCTAAGAACTGGTTCTTGATTTTCATATTCAACACAATCGGCTGTTTTTGTTCCTTGAATGAGCATGATTGAATAAATAAAATTCCTTTGTAATTATAAGCCCCATAATATAGCTGGAGGGAGTCATACAAGACAGCAGATGCATTTTTGTGTCTTAAGAGAGACTAGTAGAAGGGACATATATGGTGAAGACATAATGAAGTCATGCTACTAGAAGGTGACTTCACTGGGTTTCCAAAAAGTTTACATCACCCTGCCAAAATAGATTGTTTAAAGGAACAGTTGCCAAGAGTGAGATGAGACGATTCATACAGAAACTCTCTCATATCTCTCAATTTAATATGAAGCTACAGCCAGCAGCTGGTTAGCTTATCTTAGCATGAAGGCTGAAAAGAGGGCAGGGCAAAACAGCTACGTAGTCCAGTTTTCTGTCTATATATGCTGCCTTGCCAGAAAATGCTACACTAGTGTGAATCAATAGCAGAGTCTGTATTTTTTGAATGCTAAAGTGTACCATAAGAATATAGGGAGCATATTTTGATACTCTATTATAACATCTTTATTTAAGATTTCAGAGGTAGCGTATTTTGATAAACCAATATCGTTTATCAAATAATGCTCAACATCGGCTGTCTTTTCATTTGTTTATCTGTACAAAAAACCCAAAATGCAGTTCTTCTGTGGAGTTATGTAAAACATGAGAGTACTATTAATCTGTTGATGTATTAAGTATTCCTTTAGCTAATGTATAAGAATAATGCAATGGCAAGACAAATAAAAGTCCAATTTGTTGGCCAAACATTATCATCTATGTATTCATCGCATTCACTGCAAAGAATAGGACACTCCCCATTCGCAGTGGTTAATGTTTATCTGATGTGTCACATCAATTTTGTGCTCACTAATTGTTGTGTTGCTTATTTGTGATCGTACTCTGACAACAGTATCTAGCATACCCAGCTGCTGTTTCAGAGAAGAAGCCACTGGCACAACTCTGGTATGACACAGGAGGGCAGTGGGTGCTATATTTTTTGTAATGAAGATTTCTTTGTTTTCCTGGCACAAAAGGTGATATAAATAGCAAAATAAACAACTACAAAAAACATCAGAAGTCGGCTATTGGCAAAATTGTTTGTTTGTTGTTTGTTTTCAGCATCACATTTCACAATTGTTGCATACCCACAGTATTTATTTCACAAAAAATAAATGACTTTATATAAGAGGTCAAATGGCCGTGGACTCCACCACTGGAATTGGCAGGTCACCTGACCTTAAACCAAGGAACACCGAGATACTTTTGCTGTTTGTTTTGATCCATTCACAGTCCGTCAAAGCCAACTCTGTTAATTATGTGGTTTGAGTTAGTTTGTTCTTGCGCCTCCTCTGTTTGTGTCTTGATTTTGTTTACCTTCTGTCACCTCTGCCTCTACTGCCTGTCACATCCACTGTACTGCTCTAGCAAAGCTTCATGCACAGTGTCTCACTGTCTCATTTTCTTACCAGCTGGCTTCTCTGTTTTTCCGTCCACTGCAGTATTGGTGTGTCTGCTGGTAGCCAGTGTAATGGTGTGTATTTCCTCTCTTGTTGACTATCAATAGAGTCTGGTGTGTTGCAGCCCTCTGGTAACCAAGACCAACTGGCAGCTGTCACTTTCTTTCCGTCTTTTTCATTGTTTCCATTCCTCTTTATTTTGTGTATTTAACTCACTGTTTCCATTTTCTCTTTTCCCCATGTTGCCATTTATCATTGCTTCTTCTTGCATCCCCAGTTGGCTTCTTCCCAGCCTCATCAGCTGTTGTTGTTGTTTGAACCACGTGCTGTGTGAGTTCACCCAACAGAACAGGAAATGTAACCCGAGTTAGTTTGTGCAACTGTCTAGCAATGTCTAGCCTTTATATTTGATGAGAAAAAGAATATATCTTTACTTGCTACTTTCTTTAGACTTTTTTTTAAAGACTTTTCTTTTGTAGACACTGCTACATGGCTGTCCATTAAAGCATTTCCAACATTTGGGCAGGCATGACACAGTCTCAGTTTTAAAACTGATACAGACAGACAAAGGAATGTATGTTTAGATGTCTTTGAAAGACCTTAAATTTAAAGGAGTAGAGATGTTCTGAATTTTTGACCCAGATTTGCCGATGTTCTTGCCTTTGCAAACGGGATATGGGTTACCTATTTAAAGTCTGATAATAATGACCCATAAACCCAGCCTTCTGACCTGTCTGTTGTACACACTGTGGGTGGTTACTGATAGGCCTGCCGACAGTGATGATGGCAGCTGGTAAAGGGCAAGTCTTTGAGTTAAAAGGAGCCTCATAATGGGTGACGATGGCGAGAGCGTCTGACCTTTTGATAAGCATGATGCTGTTAATACAGTGGTTCATCTATAGGTCAGAGCTGCAGGTAGTGACAGACGTGGCTCTTGTCAAGGCCAAGGAAATGGAGTTCAAGCTAATTCCAAGACCAGGCAGAGGTTTACTTTTGCAGTTTTGAGTTAACTATTAAATGAACTATTGGATGGATTGGCATGAAATTTGGTGCTGTTTATTATGTTCCCCACTAGATGTGATTAACTTTGGTGATCCTCTCACTTTTCATCTAATGCCATAATCAAGTCATAACTAGGGATGTGTGCGATGGTTGACTAAATGATTAAACATGCCCTTGCTAGTTGGCATCAGAAATACTAGTCAGTTAAACTTGTTCTTACTGTTATTAATGTGTGTTTAAGACGTTATGTAGCCCTGGTAGACGGCAGCCCCCCTGTCATTCAGCAAGATGAAAAGCAGAGTTTGGGAGAGATGACATCTTGTAAAAACAGCCTGGTGGTTTGTTAGTATTTTGATCTAGAAAATAAAAAATAAATTTGTATGTAGGTTGTGTTAGTATAAACTGACATATGACCACTCGACCAGGGCATTGCATAGCCACATTCTACAGGTGAATGTTAACCTGCAAGGAGAGCAGGCTGCTACTGCTAGCACTGTTATTGTCAGCCACACTCTGCAAACAAATATGATATTATTTACTTGCAGATGATGCGTTGATCCTTCTGAAAAGATAACACATTTAATGGTTGTTTGGTTATTAAAGTTTGTGATTAGTGGTTTCAAGTGGCTCTTAATAGACACAGTATTTTTTCAGACAATGTTTAACTTAATCAAGTTAAACTAGTCAAAGTTAAAATGTCTGTTTAATCTGCTGGGACATTAGTCACCAGGAACATCACTCATTAAAATATTAAGTTGGTCAATGCCCTGCTTTGCCTTACCTTTACCTTTTGATCAAATACCTACAAAATGAGATTGTCATCAGCCCCAGGTGTACTTTGTGTTTAGTGCTACAGTAAATGTAAGCATGTTAATACACAAAACTATGATGGTGAACATAATCATTCTACCTTTAAGCATCTGCATCTTAGCATTGCCATTGTGAGCATGTTAGCATACTGATCTTAGGTTTTGTTTCAAAGCATCACTGTGCTCACTCACAGAGCTGCTAGCGTGGCTGTAGTATCAGTTGTAGCAGGATGCCAGCAAGCATTTGACAGATGGCGATATGCAGGAGGAGGAGAGGTTCAACCCAAACACTGAATTATTACAATAAAAAAAAAAAACATGTGAAAATGATATATCTTCAAAGCCGTTCTGAAAGTATAACAAAGATATTTAAATTCTGTTAAGCAGATTGAGGTGGTGTAATGCCTTTCAGTGCATCTGTTTCTGGGAACAGCGGTTAGATTCAGTCATGGAACAGTTTTTCAGCTGAAGTTTATTGTAATGTTGAACCTTAAATCCAATCCTAAATTATAATCTTGACTCTGTAATTTACCCTCTAAACCTGCTGGAGCTCACACCACAGCTGACTATGTTTCTTTTCGCTCTGCTTTTGCTACATGGGTATACCAGCAGCACCATATAGACCAGACTGCATTGTATTGGTCTGAACACTAAATAAACACTGAGTAGAACTGCTTATGTTCTTTTGTATGTTTTATTTAGTTTCACAATGGAGGTGTTCATTCACTCAACATCACATTGTGACATAATACGTTAACACCCCAGCTCACTACCTCAGCACTTCTTGTGTTCTTTGCTGAATGCACAAAAGAAAACAATCACAGTTCTTTCTCAGGACTTCTAAGCCCTGCAGATTTTCAGATTCTAATCGGAGTTAGACATAAAGCAAACTGTTTCAGGAAAAGTCACCAAATTAGTCGTTTCATCAGGTTTTAAATGTTACTTAATACACTTGAATGATCTTTGCCAAATTTTGTGAATGCGGTAAACATCTGGCTGGCTGTTTGTGAGTGGGTAAAGAAGCACTAGTCACCTGCCTCGCTCTCAGAATAACTGTGCAGTGACAAAAGACTGCAGGGCTAGCTGTGGGAGTATGTGCACCCATGACAGATTGTAGGTCTTTATTCCCGCTGTAGATTGGAGGAGCTGTGCTCGTTTGCTCCTTTTAATGACAGTCTTAAGCACACAGCTGAGCAGCTCCCCTTCCTCCTGCGTGGAGCTGTTAATGTTAAGCAAGCTGCAGCAGTGTGAGGTAGACGGGACTAATTATAAGGTGTCCTGTGTCAGGGCCCTGTGGCTCCTTCTCTCTCACTCATGCTAAATGCTGCAGCTTTGTTGTTTGGATTTTTGTGGAGTGGCAACAGAGAAAACAAGTGGTGTGTTTGTTTTTGATTTTAGATTGAAAAATCTTGAAACATGCATTCATCTGATGCAGCCAGAGTTAGAAATGCTCCCCAAATGCTGCACAATTTCAATAATTTGAAGTAGCCCACCACACAATGTTAATGGTAATTTTTTTTTTTTTTTAATCTCAAAGTCCACATACAAGAGTTCTCTGGAGTTTTCAGCTGCATCATATGGATGTCTCAGTGGATGGAGTGAGTGTGCCCAGTTTTCATAGAGACAGATCTATGATAACAAATACTGGGCTCAGACTGCAGGAGTTTCAAGATTTGAAAAATAATAGTGCATCTCATAAGATTATCATGCCAGAGGGAGAATGATCTTCCATGTTGTCATGGGGAAGCAGATGTAAACAGTTGTTGTAAACAATAGACTGTTGTGATGCAGCAACCTGCTGTAGTAATGCTTTGCAGTGAGAAGAATCTAAAGCAGGTTTGGTGAGAAGTGGTCAACACGGGTTGTTTATTCAGCGAGAAATGGAGGTGAGGTTTTAGCTGTTGTAATAGACTGTTGTGTAGACATGAGGGTTAGTTCTTGACTTTGGAAATGGTGCTTTGACAAAATAATTCTAGGTCAATTTACTAGCTTTTTCCTAAGCTTTCAAGTGCACATCAATGTCTTCCCCAGTGGATCTAGTTTACTCAGTTGGCATTGAGAGACCTCTCTAACTCTCCATCTGCTTATTAGTATTTTCCAGATCTCACAGTCTACTGTGAGATGTGTAGACCGTGGGATGCAGTTAAAAGCTACAGAAAAACCTTAAGTAGATAATGTTATTTTGTCAAACTTGTGTTTTCAAGGTCAAGAATGAGCATCAATGCACTCGTGTGCATCAAAATAATAGCTTTGGGTTACCATATAAAATAATATGTATATGATTTTTTATAAATACAACATTTAACTACCATTTAAATTTTAAATGATGTGGCACATTGTAGGTGATGTATCCATAAGCTCTGATTTGCTGTGCTATTGACACGAGCCGAAACATAAAGAAAATGGGGGGATGTAAACAGAGGAAGGGGCAGTGGAGGTTTATTTATGAAGTGTTTTGGTTTCTGAGCTAATCTTCACAAGAGCTGATGTTCCTCCGAAGGAACATTGTGTTCTAGACTGGACAGGGGCCCCTATAGCTTGATGTGTGTGTCTGTGTGTGTGTTTGCTTGCGCACGCGTGTGTGTGTTCTAATTACACAAGGTACTGAGGACTGACATGAAGGGGGTTGAAAAGAAAAAAGGGGCAGTACATGTTCTTGGATACATTCAGGGGGGATTTTTGAGCTCAGTGAGTTTTCCTAGAAAACCTGCAGCGTGGCATCTGTCCACATTCCTTTACAGAACTTTGCTTTCCAGACTTTCAGCTGGCCCAGAGGAAAAAAAATAACTTACTGCTCACTGACGCACTGGCACACACACACACACACACACACACACACACACACACACACACACACACACACACACACTTGTGTGTAGCATGTTTGATCAGCACATAAGCTTGTGCAAACACTCACATGATCTTCAGTACACATTTTTTTGTTGCAAAACAGATGTTTCTTGAGGACAGTAATACTTAGAAGTTTTGAATACAGCTGAAATGATTACATTAAAATAACAAACAAAGTGCACTTTTATGGAATGTCCTGTTCTTTTCATACATGACTGAATCAGCACGGTTTGTGAACTACATGTGGCATTGTACACCTGCAAAATAATAAAAATCCTCCCCTTTACTCGACAAGCAATCCTGACCTTTTGTCCTCAGCACATAATTGGTGTTTTCCTGCTGCTGTCGCTGACACAGTCATCTGTCACTGTGTGTTGCTGTTATGTCAAAGCACAGATTTTATTCCCAAAGGACACCAGTTTACACAGAATACCCCGGATTAGGCTTGTTGCTTGCGTGACAAGAGCACGCCGGCCCTCCATGCTTAACCTCCCCCCTCCCCAATACACACACATATAAACTCTCCTCCCCTCCTCCACCCTCTCCACTTTGGCCATATCCCATCCCCCATATTGTTACATAACCTTGCACTCCTGGAGTTTGAGTGTGACGCAATAACTGAGGGACTAACCAGACACAGTGTTGATTTGGCTCACACTGATTCTTGGCAGTCCAAAGTGTTTTTCTGTTTGTGTGTGTGCCACCTACTTTTCAGTGCCTGTGTATTGTGTTGTCAGTTTTCATATCTGAGGATAATAAAATCCTTTCATCCTTCTGCGCAGCTCGCTGATTTGGTTGCTTGCGAAACAGCCTCTAAACAGTGTGACAAGGTTATGATGACAGAGGGGCTATTTATATCATAGTTGGTTGGGAATGTTTTGTGCCAGAGTGGAACATTTTGGAGCCCAGCCCTCATTCGGCAGCTCGCCAGTGTCCAAAGTCCACTGATTTTTATTTCAGATGTAGCTCATATGTGAACAGTACCTTCTCGAAAACATTTGTTCTTGTCAACAGATTGAGGGGTTGTCACTTTCATAACTGTGAGCTGCTACTTCCTCTAAGTCCTCACAAACAAAGGCTGCCCTATGTGCTGCTGTCACCACCTGCCTCTTGAAATTCATCTCACTTCTTAGCAATTAGGCAACAAAACCAACTGAGGCAACTGCAGCTGCCAGAGACAAAAACATGTGAAAGTGCAAAAACACACACTGAATAAAATGAATGTCTCTCCAGGCAGCAGCTTTTCTCAGAAGTACTCAGTCTCTGCTATTTGTTGATACAGGTTTTTCTCTGACGTTGAGTAAAGGCCACTCACCACTAACGTCTATGTCTGTGTGTGTCTGTGTGATTTGTGATGACATGGTGACGTATCAGTTACCCTCACTCCTCTGGCCCCATGGTGACTCGTCCCCCCAACACTTCACCACCATCCCCCCCTCTTCTCCAGATTGCGTTGCAGAATACGTCCTTATTATGTAATCC
>JAJHUR010115214.1:1343-11657 GCA_027495735.1 Lutjanus campechanus | reverse complement strand
TGAAGCTCTGAGACGGTCCTAGATGAAACTTTTGGAATTAAAAAGGTTTCTTGGTAGAACCCCTGAGTGGGTTCTCGATGAAACTCTTGTAA
Source organism: Lutjanus campechanus (assembly GCA_027495735.1). NCBI lineage: Eukaryota > Metazoa > Chordata > Actinopteri > Lutjaniformes > Lutjanidae > Lutjanus > Lutjanus campechanus. Next base: position 11,565 of record JAJHUR010115214.1, on the reverse strand, counting down.
TAAACTGGATTCTTGGTAGAACCCAACTGGGTTTGAGATGAAACCCTTGGAATATAAAAAGGCTCTCAATAGAACCCCTGAGTGGGTTCCAGATGAAGCCCTTAGAAGGTGGAAAGGTTCGGAATAGATCCCCCCAGAGAGCACTTTGGGTGAAACCCTTTCACAGATGATTCTAGGTATAATCATTTATGTTGAGCTCCAGGTAGAACTCTCTGGAACCTTTATAAAGGATTCTACCAGGACCCAAAAAGGGTTCTCCTATGGGGACGAGCTGTAGAACCCTCGCACGTTTATTTCTAAGAGCGTCTGGTTTGTGAAGACCTTATCATCTCTTATTGGATGATGAACTCTCCAGGAAGTAGTCTTTGCTCTTCAATGCATTTATCTACAGTTTATGTTATATGTGCAGTAGGTTACAGGAAATACTTCCTTCTTTTAAACTCAATTATAGCTCCTGTATTATCTACATTTGCCCTAAAGAAGCCAACTATCCCCAGACATCTGACTAATAGCTGATGTGTGGGTTATAATGTCAAAGCCTTTTAGGGTTTAAGTGTTTGAGAGTGTTTTCCAGACCCACAAACACACAGTCACCCTGTTCAGTCCAGGTCATCTACAAGAGAATATGACCCATTAAACAGCAATGAGATCATCCAGTATTGATTTTCCAGCGTGCATGTGCGTGTGTGTGTGTGCGCGCACTGCTCCACACAAGAGGATCATCTTCTCTACATCCTGTGCTCATGCACGAGTGTGTGTGTGTGTGTACAGTATATGTGTGTCGGTGTTCATGTCCCACTTGGCGGTTTAGTCCGATTCTTTCAGTGAAAAGAGGAACCTCATGACTCAGGAATGCTATGAATGGCTCAGAGGCCTTAAGATGGGAAAGTATGCATTGATTCCGGGAGATCGTTCCCATAACGTTAGCCTGCGCACACTCCTCCGCCGTGACCTCTCTGTTGACTCACTCATCTGCACAAGTACAAGTTAGCTCTCTAATAGGAGGCGGGTCACACATCTGGACACACGCAAACAGATGTGCAGACGGTGTGTAACACGGTAGACTAACTCACTGACATTAACACAACGCCAAAACCTCTTTTTCCATCCGATCTGACCTCAGCTCCACTCTCTGTGTCAGTCTGGTTTTAGAGTTTTGTTCTGTTGTGGATTCCTTAAAAAAAAACAGCTGCTTCTTGAACTACAGCGTAACGATCTAAAAGCTGATTTTCTTCCAACGTTTTCCCTCGGCCGTGTCATTCTTTAATCTCCTCGCTGAGCTTCAAATTAATTCAGTGTTCTGTAAATAGTTACTGCCCTTCGATAAATTCAATTAAATCCTAATTTGCAAAGCAAACACACGATGCAACAGTGTTTACAGTTTTGGGGGTGTGGGAGATGAGATACATATATATACAGTAACAATTTGGGTGTATATTTTAATCAGTTTTTCAGTTAAGTCCCTTTTATCAACACAAACTCACAGCGTGAAGGACAAACAAACACCATCGGACAAACGTTTCATCAGCGAAAGTACTGGACTAATCAAGTTTTGAGTTTGCTGACATGGGAAAAGTGACACGATAAAGAACTCAAACTTTTGCACATCTGTCTCCACGACAACCGAGCAAGCTCCATCCTCAAATGAAGGCCATGAGATGTGGCTGAATGCTCTCGCCGTGGTTACTAATGCACCTTCATGCTAAAAAGACAAAAAAAATTATATTAAACTAAGACTCAGAGTCAATAGGATTTACAGCAAAGCAACGCTTCAAGCTAAATGCTAGCATCAGGATGCTAATGTATGCATCCTGGCTTAGTGTGTTAGCACGTTATACTTTGTTGATTACAACGTTTCTGCAGGTTTCAACAAGTTTGGACCCATTTAACATCCATACTGGTAAAAAAAAAAAGTTAATTCATCTCTTATTAATTGTTAATTAATTTCTTAATTAAATCCGCCAGGCTAAATCGTGTAGGTGTCTTGCATAGAGATGCACCGATTGCAATTCCGATTTTCAGTCTAAGAACTATAATTGACAGACACAAACACTTTTGTAACCTTTCTTTAAGTAAAATTAAATTAAATGTTCATAATAAAACATTTAATCTTGCGAGATCTCGAAGGAAACGTGATTTGACGCAATGCAACAGTTTTCTGCAGGAAAGTTTTGCAGTGAGAAAAACAGGAAAAGTTAAACATTTCTGAATGAGAAAATATTTAAGCAGATGCATCAACAAAGGCTGTTTATTCTTCAGTCAGAACAGGAGGTTAAGTCAGTCAGTCTGTGAACAGCAGTCTGCTGCTGGCTAACATTAGCCTGAAGAGCTAAAAGTTTACTGCTGCTCAGCTGCTCCGTCTCCTTGTAGACTGTCTGTCTTCTCTTTATCCCGTTCTGGCTGTGACCAGCGCTGTTGTGGTTGTGACGTTACTGTTTGTGTCGCTGCACGCATGACGTGAGCATGGCAAGGAGCATGAATATGCAGCGTGAATATGACCGGTCCAGAAACGGATATGTTGTGCTGACCGGCCGATCACTGGTCAAGCCTGGTCGATTGGTGCATTTTTAGTCCTGTAATTTCCACACTTGAGGATGGAGCATGAAGCTAGCTGGGCGTGCGCCGATAAATTCTGAACAGGCTGCATAGTTTTTGCATTAGTTAGCATTCGTGAATAGTTTGACCTGGTAGTGGTGTTCTAAGAAAAGCTGGGGGATCACCAAAGTCATTACCAACATCGCTATCCCTAAAGAAACCAGCACGACCAATAAAAAGCAGTGATAGTAGAACAACTTTGTCTATATTACTGTGCACAATTAGGATGTAATATGGATTGAGGACACCGCTTTTATGCAGCGAGCCCACTTCTCTTTTCATAAAAGACTGTGTGGGAACCAACAACAACAAAAAAACACATCAGCATGCAAGCGGCCTCGATGATTCCTTCCCACCTAAACAATTTACTATCTCAGAGAGGAAACTACGAGCAGAAAAAGAAGAACAGAAACAAACGGACATAATTAAACAACGGCACGTCAAACACGGCGTAAACCACAGGTGTTATGAGCTGCGCAACACATGCCCATAAGCACTCGTTGCAAGCAGCCGGTGGTGAACTTGTTGTTTTTCCCCTTTTTCTATAAAGTGTCAATGATGATGATAAGAGAGGCCGCAGACATGCTCATGAACTGTGTCGTGCATTTCTTATCCTGTTGTGCTTTTATCCACGTGTGCAGAACTGCTCCTGTTGCTCCTTCTGTTTGCTGAAGCCTCTGATCATAAACAGCATTTTAATATTAAACGGTATTTAAATCAACCTAATGTAGTTCAGCGCTTGCCCTTTAAGGCCCCGCAGGAGTCCCCCCCATCCACGAAGCTCTGGCCTGGTGTGCGAACAGTTGGCGTCCTCCCTGCCAGCGTGCGACTCTTCAGCCCCCCGGTCGTGAGACGCTCCGCTCAAGGGCCCGAGGCGGTACTCCTCCCGTACGCCCCCAGCCTTTGATCTCCTAATCACCTGGCTCAGCCTCATCCTCAGCAGATAGAGGGTGAGGCCGCGGGCGGGGGCGGGAGGAGGGGGACAATAATAACCTCAGCAGTTGTTCACGTGGCCACATCCAAGCCTTTGTGGTTTGGGTTCAGTCAGAAAAGAAAGCTTTTAGGAGGATGTTACTCTCAAATGTTGAAATCTCATTTTTAGAACAGGTACCATGCAGTCACGTCACTAGATACTAAGAATGATGAGGAAAATAAACTTGATACTCAATATAAACACTGATTCAGGGGTCAGGGGTCAAATCTGATTTGAAAAGATCAGATTCAGTGTGACATGAAACAAACAGATCTGAGTCTCATATGAGTCGAGTCTGACCGATATGGCATTTTTTTTAAAGACCAATAGAGCAGAAAAACACCAATTACCGATATGATGCTTGGCTGATATCGTGCATTTTTGATACAGAATAAAAATAGACCTTTTCTATGTGGATTATGCATCAATATGACCATGCAAAGGTACTCAGAAGGCTGTTATGTGTTTTATTTGCTAAATAATTTACCATATACACACGCCAACCTGTTGTAGAAAGGGACGCTGAGAGAAGAAATAAATAAAATTGAATCAATTGATGAATATTTTAATAATGTCTGCTGTTTAGGGGCAGGTTGTAAAACGAGAAGCAGCTTCTCAGCATTTATAGCTTTGTTTGTGTTTCCCCTTTTTATTCCTTGTTTTTAATATAAAACGTGAAGCGCTTTGAGCTGCACGTTTTGTATGAAAGGTGCCATATAAATAAAGTTTATTATTATTATTGCTAATATTATCGCAGCTGCCAGAGAGTTCATCTTGTCCTCATAAATGTTCGCCATCGTGCTGAATCTAAATCACCCAAAGCATCGTTTTCTGGTCTGTAAAGTTTTCATATTGGTGCATATCGATAAAAAATAGGCTGATACAGATATATCCTCTATAGGCTGATATCAGGCCAATATATCAGCCAACTGTCGGGCGCTACATATGAGAAAAAAAGAAGAAAAAAACAGACTTGGGTCACTTTTGCCTGCAAGCTGAATATAGTTTAAATAATCCAACATTTTGCCACCTGTTACCCTCATGACACAAACACACATCGTTCCCTCACATCCTTGTTCTTAAAAACCAACTAGCTGCGGTGATAAAAGGGATTTTTTAAAAGGAAAATCACCTTCTACGTCAATCATGTTTGTTTACTGTTTGATTTCTGCCAAAGAAGCACATGATTGCACGTCAGGCCTCCCCAGCATCACATGAAGAGCCTCAGTGCTACAAAACACCACAGCAGCAGCAGCAGCGTCCCCACAGGATCAATTCAGTGATACTATAACGGTCAAGACCACCTTAAATGCCACCACAGTTGTCTATAAATACATAAAGGCAAGAGGACAGGGTGGGTTTGCACGTTAAAGACCCGCACAAAACCAACACGAAGACAACCAGAGCTGTTACAAATGCATCCATCATCCAGGCATCACACCAAGAAATCAACATTTTGACAGCAGCTGTCAGAGTGGTGGAGCTGAAGGTACTGTCTGTTCTCTTTGTGCTCAGCCAGCGCCGAACACAAACTGGCACCCAGAGAGGACAGGAGGGGACCAAACCTTCAGTCACATATCGATAGATCCTGTCAGAGATACAGTGTGTCCCCCTGCCTGCCTGCTTTATGTATGTTTGGCCTGTAGCCTGCAGCAGTTCTATCTGGCTTTAAGTGCACTTCTTTGGCTTACACAGCACTCTCTTGACTTTGCATAACAGACTTCCTTTTCTTTCTTTTCCTCCTGTAATGCAGCATGTTGTAACCCTGCACAAACACCTCATTTATAAGGTTTTTTTTTATATCTCAAGATACTTGTGCATTCTGTGCTGCAGCTGGAGCACTGTTTGCTTGGCTCATTTCTAGTGCAATGACCTATGATGAAGCTGAATTATGCCTAATTTTGCAGCATGGGAACCCCCTCAGGAGTCCCCAGGGTGCTCCCCCGGACACTGTAGCGGTCATGAGAAGGAGATGAGAGCGGTTTCTTACCTCAGGAGGTTGGGCAGAGGGATGGAACCGGAGCCTGACCCCAGTATCCCCTTCTTCCCACTCAGCAGCTTCTCCACCAGGGCGACATTCCCGGTTCGGGCGGCTTCCAGCAGCTCCTGCTCCTTCCCCATCCCGGACACAAGTTTGCAACGACGGGGTGATGACAATCCAACAGATATCCCATAAATCCTCCGACCCCTGCCTGCCTTCACTGCCTGCCTGTGTGGGAAAGCATCTGAAAGGGTTCCTCTCACTGCATGCCGCTGCCGCTGCTGCACGGTGCTATAGGTGTTATTGATGCTGCAGAGCAGGTTTGACGTGCACGGCTCCCCCCGGTACCTTTATAACCTCAGTCCATTCACACGCACCGCGGCTCCGTAAGCTCCTCTCGTGTGAGCCCGCTGACGTGCACGGCTCCCCGGTGTAACCTCAGTACAAACAAGCGCAGCAGGGGGAAACAACCGGGGGCTCCGAAGCGAATCCCTTCAGTGTGAAGTAAAGAAAAAAGAAACATACAAAGTCCTCCTCTGTCCGGACACGAGCTTCCTCTGCTGCTCTGAAGCTCCGGCTGCTAACAGACAGGAGGTGGAGAAAAAAAGAAACCTCCACAACAAGCTCCTCAGTCCCGCTGTACTCTCCACCTCTCTACCCTGAACCTACCGCACTGCCCGGTGCGTGTCTATCGGTGTCGCCTGAGACACACGTGTCAAGTTACCCAGGATAAAACGGCGGACTTCCTGTTACAGCTTTCAAAATAAAACATACACTCGCCGATGTGTTGCGAATTGTTCCGTGAAACAAACTAAAAGTAACGAAACATTAAGACTACTATGTTTTCTATTTCCCTTTGTTTCTTTTATCTATCGTCTTAATGACTTCTTGTTTACCTTGCAAATACAGTATTCTGCCGTGCCTTTACCGTCCATGTACGTCAGTTAGCTATCTAGCGATCTAGCTAGTTAACGACCTAGCTAGCTAGCAAGCGACTAGATACATAGAGCTAGGATAAGCTAGCTAGGCAAATACAGTTACCACCAGACTAATTACAGTAAACCCAGCTGTGGCATAGAGCTACAAATAAAATTGTCAAGGATAATAATCCAAAAAAAAGCAACAACAAAAAATCTCCTTGAATTAAAGGCAAAACGAGTTTTTACTCTTGCAAATTAACTGCCTTTCCTTTACCGCCCATGTACGCCAGTTGGCGAGCTAGCTAGCTAGCTAGCTACCTCTCTAGCTAGCTATCGAGCGATTGGATGGATGGATGGATGGAATCAGTATTATTTAATATTATTATATTATTTGATGATACTTGATTTTCAAATATATTTTTTTATTCGCAAACTGCATTTTCGACACTTGACACTCAAGCTAGATATGTTAGCTAGCGAGCTTGTAAACTGACTTTAAATTTTAAGTCCAGTCGTAAAGTCAGTTCTTCAAAATAAGTTGCGACTAACATTCATTTCCATTATTGATTAATCTGCCGATTATTTTCACCATAAGTCTTAATTGATTCTATCGAAATCGAATTCTATTCAACAGTCCAAAACCCAAAGACATTTCATTTGTTATCATGAATAACAAGGAAAATCTGAAAATTCAAGACGCTGGAATGAGCAGATATACACGATTAATTGACTAATTATTGTGGCCCTAATTAAGATCATGGGAATAACCAACAAAGATAAATAAACAACAGTTTTTTATAGCCTGGCCTGAGATTTGATGATTAAATATAAATTAATTTAGCAATAAAAAAAAAACTTATTTTTACTCAAAACCCCCCTTGAGATCAGATCAGGACTCACTTGAAGGCTTTTAGTTGTCTCTTTTATATTGAATTAAAACAAACCAGTGAACACAGAAATACAAGGTTAGCCTGGATTTTTTGGGGGCCCCGAGAGCTCTGTGGTCCCTTGAGCATTTGCCTGAATTGGCTGAATAAAAGCCTTGCTGCCGGTCCCATTTACCAACAAAAATAAATAAAATACATTTCTGGAGGCAACTGAAGATAATGCTGTCATGAGACAAAATGTATTTTTCAGATATTCACACAGCCCTGGCCTAGAGGCTCCTTGTGTGACTCTATACTTTTATTTTGAAAGCAAAGCCGGAACTTCCTGCCGTTATTCTGTGTGACTTGACGTACAGACTCACCGTACAGTCTGGGCGTGGATGACGATGCTACAACACCAACAGGAGGCAATGCCTTTGTTAGTCTCTTTAAAAAGTCATACTCAAACCCACCAGCTGCGCCAGTTGTTGCCACTTTCAGACCATTCACTTATTCTATGAAACACGCGCATGCGCAGTTCTCCTCCACGCTGGAGCGTATTCCCTCCACTATTGGCCCTGCTGCAGCTGAATGGATTTGGAAACAGGTGAGATCCTAAAATAGCCTCTTCTGTCTGTCTTGTCGGAGCAGGGTTTGTATGAATGGAGAATGAAGGCAGATGATGAATTTTTCAAATGCGCTCTGATCTGTCCACTGACAGCCTGGGAAACAGACACACCCCCTCCTCCTCCTCCTCACTCAGCCTCCGGTGCATGCTGGGACCTGCCTGATGGCTTCACTCTGCTGCTTAATTGGAATTTGGAGACGTGCTGCCTTCAAGTGCTCCACCTGCAGCTGCTATATCTGACGTCTGAAGTCGTAAAAACGAGTTGTTAGTGATTCAAGTGATTTTCTTTACTGATAAATGATGATTATTTCCTTGAATTTATTGATCATTTAGCCACATAAAGACGCTTGACCTTTGCCATTATTTGAGTTTATCTTATTAGATATTTGTGTGGAGGATTTTTGTCATAATTTGCATATGAATTCCTGAGATACAGCCACCTAGAATTACTGTCTCATGGTTGTATGCCTCCGCCAACCAGTCAAGTTTCAGTCCACATCTTTCCAGATTCCTGTAATACAGTTAGTGAAGACTTTGAAGGAATTTAATAAAATGTAATAAGTGTACTTCGTGGGAAAATTAAAGTTATAATTGTACTGGCGTGTGATTTCCAGCAAGAACCGGGATTGTCTTCACTTGGAGACTATTTTTACAGAGGAGAACAGAGGACTGATGGAAACGCTGAACACTTATTATGTCACAGCGAACCTGATTTTTGACCTTTTGGATATAAAATATCACCTCATCATTTTATCCTATTAGACATTTGTGTGTAATCAGTTCGTCCTTGAGTCCGAGTGGACGTTTGTACCAAATTTCAAGAAATTCCCTCATGGTGTTCTTGAGATATTTTGTTCACAAGAACAGGGCGGACTTGACACAACAGCAATCTCGACCTTTGACATCTAATTAGTTCATCTATTGAGTCCAAGTGGACATTTGTGCCACATTCCCTTTTGAGATATCACGTTGAGATATCAAGAATGGGGACTCTCAAAAACATAACACACATGGCTGTCGCCGGCGTGGAGGCATAAAAATGTGTTTTGTGACCACTAAAGACTTGAGTCAAAGTGGACATTTGTGCCAAATTTAGAATAAATTCTTTCGAGGTGTTCCCAAGATGTCATGTTCACAAGAATGGGACGGACGGATGTTTGACTTTTTACCACCAAAATCTAATCAGTTCATCCTTGAGTTAAAGTGGACGTTTGTACCAAGCTTGAAGAAGTTCCCTTGTGACGTTCACAAGAATGGCACAACTGTGACCAGCATGAAGGCATGAAATGTGTTTTTGTGATCGGCAAATTCTAATGAATTCATCTGTGAGTCCAGGTGGATATTTGTGCCAAATTTCAAGGAATTCCCTCATAATGTTCCCAAGATGTCTTGAGGTAACAGTGACCTTGACCCTTTGAGTTTTGACCACCCAAACTGTTCAGTTTATCCATGAGTCCAAGTGAACATTTGTGCCAAATTTGAAGAAATTCCTTTAAGGTGTTCTTGAGCTATCATGTTCACGAACATGGGATGGATGGACAGACAGTGTCAGACATATATATTTGGACGGGCAACCTAATAACTTAATGCCTCTCTGTGGCCACAACTGCTTCAGTTCTTGTGTTGCAGAACCAACAACAGAACCATCATTAATGTAATTAGTAACACCTAAGTGCTTTTTCTGCTCTCACAAATCAAAATCTCTGCTGTGAAAAAAAAAAGTCCTCTACCAGGACCCTGCAACTGAGGCAGCTAAATGGAATTCAGCCATCATTAATTTTATTACATCAGTATTACAGGATCAGTATATTTGCAGCGAGGCTCCGGCAGAGGAATAAAAACCAGAGAATGAAACAGTGAGCAGGCAGTCGCAGCCCCACTGGGGGTTTGGACACAGATTCTGGACTCCGCGCCAGAGCCAGCGCACAACCTGATGCCTCTCGCTTTCATCATATTTCCCACAATCCAGCTGTACACGGTGCTGGCTCCCGTTCCCCGCCTTACTGTCCTGCACATACAGGGTCTATAAATGAAACTGTACATGCTTTGCTTGCATAAACAGACGTGCGCTGTGACGTAGCCGTCATCTCAGAAACATTAAGCTCCAGTATGTAAACAGGCTTTCATGTCCACAGCAGCAGAGCAGAACTTTTTTCTCTCTCTCTCTCTCTCTCACACACACACACACACACTTAATGCCCTTCTATGACTCACTGCACTACTCCAGCCGTAAAATGTCATGACCATTTATGTGCACAA
>JAJHUR010115210.1:1318-16899 GCA_027495735.1 Lutjanus campechanus | reverse complement strand
CTATTCTTACTTTGAGCACCTTCCAACCTAAAATAAGTTTGTTAAGTAATTAAGTTTATGTCCCCCTCTGGTGGTTGGTCCTAATTGGGGATGTTTGTTTGTTTTTTTTAACCAATGTTAACAGTCAGTTGTCAGTTTATTATTACTGTTTCAGAGAGGTGATCATTCAACTTTGCTGACTTTGGAAGCTATTGTTTGCTCTGCTGATGAACTGTATTGCATTTTTGCTAAGTCTACCTTGGAAACAGGCAAATGAGTGTATTTGAGTACAATATTTTCAGCGTGACAGTGATTCCATTTCTCATTTCATCCAATACTTGCAATGAGATTGCGGAAGAAGCCATGTTTCTGCAGTGTTAATCCACTCTGGTTAATATTACACATTACATATTTTGCACTTTATAATGTTCTCTTCTTTCCCTTCAAATGCAGGCAGTTGGCCATAGTTTATTCCATTTTATACTGCGCAGATTGTTTTTTTTTTTTTAAAGCACAGTTGTTTATCACTTTGTCTGCCTCAATTTCACATATTTTAAATGGAATAATTGACACCACCAGGTACAGACATAGTGAACTAAGAATTTCATTGCACTGATAACTTTTATTTCTGCAATTTCCAATAGAGCTTTTGAATCCTTTGAACAGTAGTCATTCCCTACCTATGTTCAGATGTAACTGATATTTAAGACAGTCCAGTGTAACACCACAGCCCTGTCAAACCCTGTGGTGCTTGTATTTATCGCTACAATTTAAACAGGATAGGATGACTTACCTGGCCTGAATGCCACTCTAATTTTAACCAGGGCATCGTTGCAGTCTGCAAGGAGATACTTTGCTTTCCTAGAGTAGATCCTGACCACACCGATGAGCAGATGACCAGATGTCCGCAAACCAATTTTCATCTACAAAGATCACACAAAAATATCAGACAGCTTTCATACCTTAGGTGTAAGTTAGAACATTATACGGGATCTTGAAGACGCATTTGGACTGTGTTTGTTTACCTTTGGGGATATGATATCTCTGATGGTTGTTTCCAAATTGCATTCAAATACATGGGCCTTTGTGAGCTTTCTTTCCCAGTGCGCTGCTAACCAGATTTTGGCGAGAGACCCCCGCTTGGACGTGAAGAGTTGAGTGTAGAACATCATGTTGAAAGCTAACGTTAACAGTCACCTGTGACAAACACAAGTTATTATTTTTTTTCAAATGTCCTCCATGTGTCTACTAAATGCGACAATGTTAATTGTACGCTAGCTGACATTAGAGTAGTAGAATGAGTTGTTAGCTGTTTAGTCAATGCAATGTTTGCGCTAATCGAGCTTTTTACCTTAGCAAAGTTAAGGTCAAAGTTGGCTAGCTAGCTGCATTAGCTAGTAACGTTAGGTAAGTCAACTCCCTAGCTACATTGCGACGGCAGGGTACTTTTTCAGATGAAGCTAGCTACACATCATGGCGGCCTGTATTTAAATACAGTTCACCAGTTACGTAGAAACATAAAATTGCTCATTTAATTAATTATCCACAGTACTGAGCCGAATAGACATCAGCAACCTACCAAAAGTTTGAAAGTGCCGCGTTTTGTCATTTGGAGCCTGCACGTCAGCGCGAGCGGTAACCAAGGCGGTAACCAAGCAGCGACTTCCTCTGAAGGGGTGAATGATGGATCATCAGATTTTAGGTAAGTAATCTTAATTTATGACTGTAGATATCAGGCAGTAACTTGAGAAAATGAATACATATTAAAGGTGACTGATTCATTTGCTGTGGGGTTACATATCGACAGACTGAGGTCTTTAAGGGAACCCATGATTTACGAAACTCTCGCGAGATTTTTAGCGTTGTTTCTCCATTGTGCCCTTTGTAGAAACTAATTGTGTTTCATAATGCGTCAAGACTGTGGTGGAAATCTGGGTAGGTTTAGGGACAGGAAACACTTTGGTAGGATTAGGGAAAGATCATGGTTTGGGCTACAAGTATGACTCTCGCGAGATATTTCACGAGTCTGGGGTTCCTTTCCAGATCCGGTTCAGTCTGCGGAGGTAACAGGCACACAGGTGGGGAAGAAGCAAACTGCCATGGACATGGTCAAGAGCAAAACCTATTTTAGATACATGAAAATCGACATCACTTTACAACTTTATGCTATGTTAATATTTTCACCACTTTACCTTGCCTTCAGACATTTTCTCACCAGAAAACACAGTTGTATAAGCCAAATATCCTCTCCCCAAAGCCACCACACTTAATTGGTGAAATCAGTCATTTTTACCTCTCAAAACACAGGTTGCTTATCTACTGCTCCCTCCATAAAATAAAGTTATTTTGAAACTTTGGTATTTTAGAATAACACAAACAAACTAACAGATTGAGGCAGAAGTCAGATAGCAGTTCTCTGTGCTGCAAAGTAAAATTACTATTTTTGCAGTTTGGTTGAGTGAAAGAGAGCAAAATATTTGGTCCATTTAGCAACGGTTTCCCATTAGAAAAAGGCTGTCTGACAACAAGGTAAAACAGTGACAATATTCTAAATTTTGCATGAACTTTAGCTTCAGTACATTCAGTACAAAAGATTTTACAGAGTCAGACATGTGTTTTCAAGAAAAAAAGGATCTCTGATTTATTCTTTCATATAGCATCTGCAAGCATATATAAAACCAGCCTCTTTTCCAACTTTTTATTTCAAAAACATTTGTTAGCCTGCTCACTATCTGGAGCTGGAATGCTCATACTAACCCATTATTCAAGCCAGGAGTTGTTAAACATATTTAGCATAAATAAACCAATTTATTAACAATTCACTTCCCATTGCCTCTCAGGGATAGATGTTAATATTTTTAAGCTCTGGCCTCATGTGCCACCCAGCCAGAATTTGGTGACCAAAGTACATTTTTGGTGGCCACAGCTCATCGGGTGCTGGTTAATGTGAAACCCTGCCTTTCACATTCTCATTGTAACCAGATCTCAGATCCACTGCTACCACTCCAGGTCTTATGATCTTCTAGAACTACATAAAGATCTTAAACAACTTATTTTGAAGGAGTTAAAGACTTGTAAAAGATGCATGAAAGCAGAGCAAATATCTTTTATTGTAATCCTTTTTTCCTTATGTGTTTTTTTTGTTGTTGTTTTTTTTAAATTTCAAGTATTTCTTGTTTGGAAATTGTACTCGCTTCTCTCCATTAGAGATATTTTTAAATCACTTATGCCTGTAAATTTTTTGGCAAGTATACGTGATGATATAATTTCAGTGTTAATTTGTTTACAAGCTTTTATCTTAATTTTTTCATCCCAGCTGCTTTTTTATATTATTGTATATTTCTTTTCCTTTATTTGATTTTGTTATATGCACTCAAATAAAAGGAAAAAGTAACTAACTTTATAACTTGTTGATTGTTTTTTCTTTCACTGATGTATTAGCTGATGTGGGCTGCAAACTGTGTGTGCTGCTTAATGCAATGTGTAGAAATTACTTCTTTTTTTTCATGGTTTACAAACAAAGTTGGCTGCTATTGAATAGTGGAGTGGGGAAAAAATGACAGAGCAACAGAGAGTCATATTTGAGCTGTTTTCAGTCATCTTGGCTGTTTAGACCTCCATTCAGGTGTGCACCTATAGAGCTGAAATGATTCTTTGATTGATGGAAAATGAATCAGTACGTATTTTTATAGTTAGCTGTTTCAAACATTTGCTGTTTCCATTCCTGCTGCTTTTTGTCATATATGATGGTAAAACTGAACACCATAGTTCTTCAGACTGAAGAATTTTAATGTATAACTTTGAGCTCTGGAAAATCTTAATGAGAATTTTATAGAAAAAAAACCCAATCACTTAGTTGACAAAAATAATGGGCACATTGATTGACAATTATTATTGAAAATAATAATTAGTTGCAGCCCTAATTACTAAAAATAATAAGAATGATAAAGGTGTATGGTGTCCTGCCCCAACAAATGATCAAAAATGGATTGTGGGGCCAGAATTGTGGATTTATTAAAAATGTTTTCAAAAACAGCCCATATAAATATAAAAATTATTTTGTTGGCCATCTATTTTGGCTGATAGTTGTTTTCCTATTTTTATGCACTAGAGGGCGTCAGGGTATAAGGACGTACTGTAGTCAGTCACTGTCACCTGAACACACTGACACATGCAGAAATGCAGACCAAGCAACAGTAGGAAGAAACAACTTCTGCATCTTCATAAAAAGAGTCTGAATCTAAGAACATAAAATCTACAAGAAGCTCAGTACAGTGTGAACTCTGGTTTACAATCTAATACAAACCAAAACAGAAGGCTTGCAGAAAGCTGCTTTAGTAAAAGTTATGTTTAGTCTTGTTGAGACTTTGTCAGAGACTTGTTTCCATCCTGCGGTCATGTTTGATCCTGTTTTTGCACTTCAACATTAGAGGGCTGTAACTAATAATTACTTAATTATTGACTCATTTGCTGAGTATTTTCTTGATTAATCTGTGGTCTGCCTGGCCTGCTGGTTATTTTACTTTTAGATCAAATGTAACACACCGTATCCAATAAGACTTTGGTTTCCTGTTGGTTTTTTGTTTTGGTGTAATTTACTGCAGATTGTAAATAATACATTTACATACAAATAAATACCTTTGTCGCTGGAAGACCAAAATAACAATCTGAAAGTTGAGTACAGCTGCAGAGTTGAAAGTTTACAATGAAATTGTTTTGTCACCTGGCATGTAAGGTTAAATATTTAATTAATCACACATGTTAACCAAATCTAAGGACTTATTCATAGGTGCCAAATTACATATATCTAAATCAAATCAAATCAAATTACAATTTATATAGCGCCAATTCACAACAAAGTTGTCTTATGTAAGAATACGTTGTAGAGTAGGTGCAGGATATTATATGTCTTATTGGTATGCTTCAATAATATGAAGTTTACTGTAGGAAACAAACATTACCTGCCTGTTCTGGCTAATTAACAGAAGCTTCTTAAGCTGTTTTGAAAACATTCTTAGAACATTACTGTAGGGCTGAAACTAAAGCTCTTTTTATTATTGATTAAATGGCAGATTATTTTCTGATTTTATTGATTAATTGATTCATTGTTTGGCCAGAAGGTGGTATCTTCAAATTGCTTTTTTTGTCATACCAAAAAGTCTAAAACCCAAAGATACAGAGAAGCTGAAACTGGAAAATGTTAATAAAAGATAACTTAATTTGATAATCAAGATAGTCGCTGATTATTTTTCTGTCAATTGACTAATTAATTGTTTAAATATACCTTACTGGAGCTACAAGTACATGCAGCAATCAAAACCATCAGAATGGTGGTGGTTAAACAAATAATTTCATTATTTATTTGATTATTTATTTCAGATTATTTCATAACCAGATACATTTTGATTCATACAGGAGCGTGTAAGCCTGACATCAAGATGTGCCTGTCAGACATGACTGTGGACTTAGGAGCCCAGAGGTAAGATGAAGAAAACTCAACACAGATCCGATCCCTCCTTCTCCCTTTCTCTCTCTCTCTCTGTCACACACACACATACATACTGAGAACAAAAAAATGTCCTGAAGTCACCACTGAGGCAGCGATCTCAGGCTGAAAATTAAACATGCCAAAATAAGTTTGTGTTTTGTGTTAGCTGGTTGCCCGGGGTTGTTGCGGCACACAAACAGCTGGTATGGCAAGTCATGGTCTGGATTTCAGGAGAGAGATGCAGAGAAACTGAGGAGAGTGAGAATGGGAGGAAGATCAGATGAAGATAAAGATGTTGCAGTACAATGTTTTGTGTAAACTCCTAACTGAAGCTTTTGGATGCTCTGCTGGATAAACTTACCCCATCTGCGATAGCAAAACAGTACTGGGTAATATTTACAATCTTGTTAACTGTAAAGTTTCCATCTGTCTCTAGAAAAGAAGCTTTAAAGAGCCCAACATCAAGAATCCTGCACATAACAGTCGCTGTAATCTGTGCAAGCTGAATTATTATTTTAGATTTAGTTTATGGTTTCTGAAAAATAATCTAACTACTGTATGTGTGTGTGCCCAAGTGGCATTAATCTGCCAGTAATGTGCCATATCAGTTCTTTTTCTTTTAATTCCTCCTCTGGCTACATCTCAGTGCTCGCCTGTATTGGTTGCAAGTGAAAAGCTTATCCTCCAGAATTTTTTTTTTTTAACACTGAAGGAAAATAAATGACTTTGCATCTAAGTCAAGACTTCATGCATATTTGCTTGGGCTCCCTGCTGGTGTGAGGGTGTTTCATTTTCATTTTATTCTGGTTCAATTCAGCTCTGAAAGAAGTCGATCACTCCAGCAGATATGGATATACACATCTCTGTTTTGTTTCTCTAAGATTTAAACCCTAATGTTCTTTCTTCTTTGTGCTTTTGGACGCACATGTGTATTATCTTCAAAGGGCTGGAAACCCCCCAGCGGTAGCTTTGCTGTCATCATGATTTTGGTCAGCGAGCTCAACAGTACTCCTCTGCAAAAGGCAGCCTCAGCAGCAAACAGAGATATGATAAAGCTGCACCAAATTGTAATTATTAAACTCCATTAGATGAGGAGTCTTTCAACTCCCTCAGAGGGCTCCTTCCCAGATTAGGCTTGTCTGGTCTACTTAAACATCTCATTAACTGTTAAAGATGATTTTTCATTTAGTGAATAACTGTTGTACCTTCAACAAACCTATTGCAGGGTTATGCAGACAAATAATTAGATTGACTGATGTTTTTTTTTAATTAAGACAACTTCGCAATTAAAGTAATAGGAAATATACTTCTGTCTTGGTTTTTGTTGAGATTATTATTTTACTTTTAGTGTATTTTAGGGAAAGTATCCAAATTCTCAGATGTTTTTCATCTCAAATGGAAATATGTTCTGTTTTCTTTAGTCCTCTATGATAGTAAACTGCATGGACTCTGTCTTCGGCCTGACTCAAAGTGGCGCACAACACAGCTGTCGTTTCTATTTTCTGACCGATGCAATAGTCATTTTCTCGCCCAGCGCCCACGTTGTGGAGGCAGCATCTGTGCGCCCGTAGGTGGATTGGTCTTAAAATGAAGTGTGGTCAGGCGTATTGCTGGCGTATTGCTTTCTTGAGGCAGCGATCGTCAAGTCAATGGTGCAGTATTTCCCTGCTATTTAAAAAGTGCATTCCAGGTAATCTGATTAATAGTGGATGATTGCAGGTGAATTAAATAAGATGAAGCTCTGTGCGCATTTACGCACGAGGTGCTGCAGCTGTAACTTTATAGATTATTTAAATCTGACAGGATTGGTCAGGATCTAATGTTAATTCATGTTTGGAGTAAAGCAGCCGTATAAATCCCTCCATCAGAGCTTTCTGAAAAATGATTTCCTCTCTTTCCTCTGGGGTGTTTATCTGTCCTGTCAAGTTTATAACTAAAGTTATTAGTTTTGAGGCTTAAATATTAACGAAATTTGCTGGAGTGACATTACTGCGCTCAGGGAAATGAAACTGAAAGCAGCGTCTCTAATCAATATGTCATCTTTTAAATGATGTCGGGCAGCGCAAGCTTTCCAGTTCATTGTGATGTTTTAATGTAGGAGTGTTTTCTTTCACAATTTACTTTCAGGATCAGAGAGCCTCCTTTCATTTCGTTTATGTAGTGAAGTTTCCATGCGCACAGTAATGTCACAGCAGTGTCATGTGTAAAAGCACACACACCAACTTTAGGACACGGAGAGACGTTCCATCCTACTTCACCCACCTACAACACATCCGCTGTTAATCATAATGTTAATTTTTATGAGTCAGTATGCGTGACCTGCAGATTAAGTGCAGTGTCTGCATCACTACAAGTCGATCGGTCTTTCAGCATCTCTGTTTGCTTCCCCAGCTTGCTGAATCCATAATTTAAATAGCTCTTAAAAGGAATGGGAGATGAGATTGGTTTCATTCATGCTACCCTCAAAACACACCTTTAATTAAGAGACTAAATACAACCTCTTTGTGCCAGATTATGTGCCAATTAAATAGCAAAGTAGAGTTGGACACACCCTAAATGCATGTGCACCATGCTGATACACAAACACTGGACCATGTGCCATAAATCATCTATAAATAGGGCCCAATATCTTTGGGTTGTCGACAAAAGAGGACATTTGAGGACATTACCCTGTGCTTTGGGAAACAGTGATCAACATTTTTTCCATTATCTGACAATTTATGGACCAAACAACTAATTGATTAATCGCGAAAATGAACGTGAGATTAATAGATACTCAAAATAGTTGTTAGTTGCAGCCGTACAAGCAGTGTTGTCTTAATTTTTCAGTTGCAGTGTGTTGCGACACGCTATTGCCGCTGTCTAAAAAGTGAGGGCAAATTTGTGTCAGCCTCTGGAAGTGCTGCACACCAACACTAGAATTTTAAGCAGAGACCATACCAAGGTGCTGCCAATAATGTCAGTACACTCCTTCGTAGAAAATGAGATTGGCAGTGAGTTTGAACCCGGTGTGCTCTCAAGTTAATGAATAATGTTAATGTTTCCAAAGCAACACTTCCTCACTGTTAATTAAAACGGGGGATAAAATTCAAGACTCATACCTTAGGTATGTTTTCTTCATTTTTGCCAGGCAGAAAATGATGAATAGAAATGGAAAATATCTCTCAAACGTTTCTTATTTTAATAGCTTGGTGTCAAAGAAGTTTGTATTTACCATTTCCCTCATATTTCACAGTTTATTTTGTCCCTGACATGCTTGTGATGGCTAACAACACTCAGTTTCTTTGATTTAATCCGGAAAGATTCATTTTCAACAATTTGAATCTTGGGAACCTTTGAGATGATGCAAGTTCCTGTTTCTAGAAAAACTGGACCAAAGCGATTAGTCAGTGTTTTTAATTCTTTTGTAAATAAGGCTGCACAAGAATTGGTTTTGATGATGATGATATCAACACGTACAGTATGCTTTTGTTTATATGCATACATGAGGCCACACAGCACAGTATCACATAAAAATGGGAAAGCAGAATTTAATATAGCAAAGTGCAGTTTGCATTCTTGTATTTTTAGGGGAAACGAATCAACAGTCTTTTGATATACTGTGTGTCTGCAAATGGTTGTTGTTATTATAATTAAAATCCAAAGAGGAATTTAATTTAATCAATCATTTCTACTGGGAATGCATGTAAATGAGTATAAGAGAATAACTATTAGAAGACAAGGAGCATCTATAAACTAAAATTCATTAGAGATTATTGGACTTTTGTGTGTGTCAGTTTATGCTAATCAAAAACATAATTAAGAAAAATAAAACTTCAATTACAGAAATCATTATCTGTAAACAGTGAGCTTCAGACATTTTCACTGCTGTGGACTATATTAAAATCCTATTTTCCATTGTTTTTCTCCAGGACACTTAAATAACTATATAAGTAAATAAATAAATAGATAAATATATGTATAAAAATAAAACTTCCCATGTTTCCTGGACAGACTTGCTTTGAAACAATCCTGTGAAATAGTGTTTCAGATTACAGGTTTCACTCCTGTTAGTCAGTCCTGTGTTTTCTTTACAGAGCGGATCCCCCCTAGTCTTAAGTTAGGCTGGAGATATACTTGCTTTTAACTATGCATTCAAACCTCTATGCATCCCTACACAACATGGCTGCCTCGTGTATCCTGCGAGGGTTGTGCACATGCTCAAAAATAAACAGT
This sequence comes from Lutjanus campechanus, assembly GCA_027495735.1. Taxonomy (NCBI): domain Eukaryota; kingdom Metazoa; phylum Chordata; class Actinopteri; order Lutjaniformes; family Lutjanidae; genus Lutjanus; species Lutjanus campechanus. Next base: position 7,217 of record JAJHUR010115210.1, on the reverse strand, counting down.
ACACATTCGCAAAAGTGTGGTCAAACAGCAAGTATATCTCCGGCCTTAAAGGTTCTATAGATGGGATTTTGAACATTAATATGGCAGCAAACAACTATTTGCTATGTAAAGATGTAGAGGAGTAATGGCGTCCTGAACAAAGAAAGAAGTCACACGTTCTTTGTATGTGTTGTAAATCTGAGCTTCTCTGTTCTTTGTGTTGGTCGCTGGGCCGACTGCATGTGAGCTACGAGCTGCTAAAGGGTCCAAGTAACATCAAGCTACTTGATAATGTTACAGCTCCGTTTTCATTAGTGACTTGCAAAAGGTTGCATGCCATGAGGACAAAGCGCTAGAAAGGGGATGTAACTAGCTTTTTACCAATATTATGAATTTGTTCTGCAAATGTTGCAATATTGTTGCTAGATATCGCTGAATGTTTAATGAATCCACTACTACAGAGACTGACTTGGGCTGGTTTTCACTAAATAAAAGTCAGAATTTCTGTCAAGATTAACGCCTAATCATGAAGTGAAGCTGACCTCTCATCGCATTTTTTGTCAGTGTCCAAATTAGGCCTGTCACAATTATTACATAATCGCCTCATCGTGATTATTTTGTGTAATTGTTAGAATCCTTTCCACTTGTATAAAAACAGCTGGATAAAACTAACAGAAATATATGGCATTGTTTTCCACAATTTGATGTGCGTCCTCTTCTTCTGCTCTGGTTTAATGGCACCTAAGAAGAGAATTAGGGTTTCCAACACTTTATCTTGAGGCACTTAACTTCTAATATTCACCTAATAGTAGTAGATGGAAAATGCATTACTTTGCATTCATTTTCTTTTGCAGATTATCACTGAATTTGTTTAAAATTTCTGCTACATGATGTGGATGAAAAGGATTCGGTCTGTTTTAGTCATAGTTAATTGTTTATTTTGATCATAGTCTTTGTATATTTATGTCATATGTTTTTATTTATGTCATATCTGCCCCAGGCAATTTTTGTTTGCCAAGCTTAAAAGGCAAACAAAAATTATTAGGCTTTTACCATAATGGTGGCATAAAATGAACAGAAAAAGAAAATTAAACTATTAGTTTGACTATTAGTCATCAACTAATATTTCATGATGGTGACAGCCCTAGTCCAAAGTCAAATTTTTTTTCCCCTGGAGTTTACATTTTATCCGACAGTCTTCTGCAGGAGAGTGAACGCAGGCTACGTGGCCTCACCAAGTGATACTCCACCATACGACAGATACTCCATCCTGTAGGCTTGAAGTGGCTGCGAAAAAGTTGGTCGTTTGATTCCTTGCAGAAAACAGCAGCTGTCAGTTTGAGTTTATGTCCCAGTTACAAAGGATTCCACTGGTGACAAGGACAAAATGTCCCTAGAAACATTCAGGCCTACAGGGAGTGGATACGTGATCGTTTAGGGTTGAGTAACATCTTCACCACCACCCGTCTGTCAGCGTACGTACAGAGGTTACACGTGTCCTTTGATTACAAATCAACATGTTAGTCTTGCAATCACAGGAAGGACCATAAATAATTTCTTATGTTTTTTGTTCTGAATCATATCTTTTATTTGGTTGCACTTTATTTTGCTGTGCACTATCAAGATGAAGTAGACAAGTCGCCAAGACTGCTGCCTACTTCTTTGATCAAATCACATTACATTACATGGCCTTTACTTGGTAGATCTGGTTTACATATTGTCTTTAAATGGCGAAGTAGCAAATATGTGATTTCACTTTAGTTTACAGTGCAGTTCTGTTGTAATGTGACCCAAATTACCCTCTAATGAAGTCTAATAAGGGTCTAATAAAGGGTCTAATACTAATAAAGAACATATTTCCAGTTTTTCTCTAATTTGATACAAACAACAGGTTGATATGTCTTATTAGTGAACTGTAAAATAAAGTGTTTATCCTCACTTTAAAAAGTAGGTTCCTGCTGTACGCAAAAGATGAGCAGCTTTAAAATGTCACCCATTTTCCTCATTCAGAATCCAGTGACGTTACTGTACATAAAATGAAACAGGGAGCAAGCGGATACAGAGGTAGGCATCAAGACAGGGTTACAAGTATACAATTCTGTGGCAGATCTTCTGTGTATTTTTTAAAATCTTTTCACAATGAAGGGGCCATTTATAAGTGACTTTGGGGTAGGATGCTATCAGAGGGTCTGATGTCAGTTGTCATACCGTGAAGTCTTGGTGACACACCCTCATTATAACTTGTCCAGGCTCTTTTCTTGTTTTGTTGTCCGTGCCCAGTAATCTGTCTTTTTGAGCGCCTGTCCTGTCTTGTTTACTTCACGACAGAAGGAGGTTGTACCACTAGAGTAAATCACTCTGTGGCTTGGCTGAGAGCCGGCTAACTGTCACCTCTCTGTAGCTGGATCCAGTCAGGATGCAGGCGGTCCTTTGGGGAGCGGTCACATGACACACTGCTGCATTCTCAGTGCAGTGCAGACACGCCCCGTAGCTCTCCTGCTGTCCATTTGAGAAGCGAGTGGAGATGCTCACGTCCTTGTTGCGCTGCGAGGTGGACCCGAAGCGTTCTTTGGGATCCGACTGTGGACTCCCCCTGTAGATCCTCTGTCGTAACATAGACGTGTCTCTGTAGAGACACTCCCGAAAGTTGGGCTTACACAGCAGGTAGACCATGGGGTTGTAGATGGTGGAAGACTTGGCAAACACTGCAGCAAGGGCGAACGCATCAGGAGGAACTGTGGTGGCATCTCCGAAAGCAGCCCACATGGCCACGACAGCATATGGGCTCCAGGCACCCAGGAAGCCTATACATACAGCTACTGACAGCTGTGGAGAAGAAACACACACACACACAGACACTCATACATGGATATGTATACAGAAAAAAATGACATGAAGATTCATTTAGTGTCATATCAGTGGCAAAGTATCACAGATAAAACAATGGTGTAGTTATCACAGACAGTCGATTAAGTGGATGGAGCAGCTGTGATATCACCTTTTGGTTTGTGGGTTACAGTTTGGCATTATGGGGGTTCACCATCTTAGGTTTTTACAACCGGAGAATGTGCAGTACAGACGAGGAAGTGGAGCTGATAGGTGATGTACTGTGACTTGTGTTTGGTGTTGGCTGCACGGTCTAGGAAATAGTGGCGGCCTGCCAAGTTGCGATCTTTCTCGTATTACAACGAAACAGTCACTAAAATATGTTTTTGAAAACATTTTAAGTGGGAAATAGACAATGCAGTAACAGCATCTTGATTGATATTTGATCAGCACTGCCTAGTTTTACAGTTTGATCTGAGTTTCAGGAGGCTCTGTCAGAAAGTGGCAGCCACCTGGTTGCACTGGACTGCACCAACAAAGATTAATTTAATCTAAGATTAGTTCTAATCAGAGTTTAGCAAAACTAGTTTTAAATTGAGGGGGATTTAAAATTAGTCAGAACTCTGTTGCACAATTAAAAACTAATCTTGGTTTAGTAAATCCAAGTTTAGGGATGTAATCTGAGTTAAAATAAAATAAAAAAAATAAAAAAAAATTGAGTGCTGTTGGGACCTACTAAGTACTAAAGGGGGGGAAAAGCCTCTATTCTTTTACAAAATGTTCCATGTTGCATGTTGCAAGGAAAACACATCACATTGTTCACTAGTCAGCTCATAAGCTGTTTAGCCTAGTTAGCCTCCTCATGATGGCTTAACAGAGAATTATTTTGTGAAATCCATCTAGACAGCTCAGCCATTTTAAAAGTTAACCCTTCTGAAGTGTAAGTTTAAGGTTATTGGATTTTTAATTGGTGCAACAGAATTACATTTAATCTCCTTTTAGAATAAACCGAGGCTCAAAGAGAGGTTTAAATTTAATTTTAATTCTACGCTAGTTTAAAAGTTTAGTGCAACATAAAGTCAAGTTTAGCCATGATTTAATTGGGGTTAAAAATGAATGCTTATTGGTGCAACCCAGCCTAAAACATGTTTCTGAAACTATCTTAAGAGAGAAATAAGAAACATATTAACAGAATCTTGATCCATATTTGATCAACACTCTCTAGTTTGACAGTTTGATGAGTCCTGCGTGTTGCACTGCACAGACTCAATGAGAACGACAAGCCAATCAGACGTTAGCCCCGTCCAAAAAAATTATTTCCTGATTGAACTTTGTGCTGTATTGAAGAAGACTTAAATGAGCAATTAAGACCATAAATTCACGTGGAAACTGTTTACTGAGGTCATAAATCCAGTGAGAAGTAGGGTCATTTTCTCATAAGACTCCAGACAGTCAAACTCATTTTTGGAGCCAGTGGAGTCGCCTCCTGCTGGCCATTAGAAAGAATGCATTCTGCAACAGCTTCACTTTTCAGAAGCTCCGTCCACTTATTTACTATCTGTGGTAGATACACACACAGAGATATCTACATATGCATGAGAAGATTAAAGTTAAAGCAAGTTATCAGCAAAGCATCTTATAACCTTTGAATAATTTACTGTCTCATATCCTACTCAAATCCTGTCAACTGCAAAACCTGAACTCAGTGTTGCTGAAGCGACACACTCAATTCCTCTGACCTTGACAATGAGAGCATGTGCATTGGTGGTCTTGGTCTGTGGTGACACATGCTGCTGGACGGCCTGGCGTGACCCCCGCACTGTCAGCAGAATGAAAGTGTAGGAGAGGAAGATGATGGTGCAGGGCAGTGCATAGCAAAAGAGGAAAAGGCAGACGATGTAAGACAAAGCTGAAAGCTCGTGGTTGGGTGCATGCCAGTCAATGCAGCAGGCTGTGCCGTAAGGTTCAGGACTGTAATGTCCCCACTGTGCCAAGGGCCCTACAGCAAACACAGATGCATAACACCACACGCCGACCACCAGGAGGCGGGCGTGAGACGAGGAGAACTTGTTACCTGATCAGACAGGAGATAGAGAAAGATACTTTGCAGTTATTGCAGTCATTTCCCCCCCTCCTCAAACGTCATGCTGTTCAGCTTTGTGATAAAATTAAGCTAATCGTAGTTTAATATCCCCTCACCGTGGTTGGGGAAGCAGACTTTAAGGCAGCACACTAAGGAGAGAGCTGTGAGGTTGGTCAAACTGCAGAGACCAAACAGAACTCCACACATAGCATAGAGCTGACAGGTGATCTCTCCAAACAGCCACCTGTATACACAGACAAAAAGAAAAGGGAGATGTGACGGAGACTTGGGCTCCAAATAACAATCATTGTCATCATCAATTAATCAGCTGGTTATGATTCATTGATTCATTGCTTGGTCTGTATGACAAACTTTGAGATTAAAGGTCCAGTGTGTAAGATTTATGGGGATTTATTGACAGGATATGGCAGAAATTGAATAACCTTAGAATGAGCAGTTTAGTTCTACAGAGGATACAGGTCCTCTTTCATAGAGTCTGCCATGTTGCTCCGCCATGTTTCTGCTGGGGCTTGCTTGTCATCGCTAGTCGGCACCAGAAATACTAGTCGGTTAAAATATTTATTAAAGCCTCTGTATGCTCACACAGGTGTTTTCAGATAACCTGGCTGATTAGACCTGTGCTTAGAACTGTGTGGGAATGGAGACGGCAACTGATTGACATCCCCTCAGCCTCCGGTTTGCTGTGTTGCTTTGTTATACCTGTTAGGGTGAGATAAATCACACCTTCATCATTCTTGTTGGTAGATTAGATTCATGACCTAATGAATATTCATCAAACCAACCCACCTTCAACCTGAGCAGAGGTCTAATCAGCCAGAATAAGTGAAGCCCCCTGTGTGGGTGCACAGAGGCTTTAATATTTTACTAATGTACAACAGTGGGTTAACTGTTTTGGATAAAATGTGGATAAAAACGCACCCGCCCATTACTAGTCTGGGCTGCAGCTCCGGCAGACATGTCTTCCCTCGCTAATACCTGGATGGCCCAGAT
>JAJHUR010115207.1:0-12321 GCA_027495735.1 Lutjanus campechanus | reverse complement strand
AGTCCAGAGAGCAGGAAGATGATTGAGTCTCTGGGAAACCTGGCTTTTGAGCAGCTGCAGAAAGGAAACCTGATCTTCTATGAATCAGACCTGACAGAGTGTGGCATCGATATCAGAGCAGCCTCAGTGTACTCAGGAGTGTTCACAGAGATCTTTAAAGAGGAGAGTGGACTGTACCAGGACAAGGTGTTCTGCTTCGTCCATCTGAGTGTTCAGGAGTTTCTGGCTGCTCTTCATGTCCATCTGACATTCATCAACTCTGGAGTCAATCTGCTGTCAGAAGAACAAACAACATCCCAGAAGTCTGAGACAACAGTAGATATATCAACAGAGGCGCACTTCTACCAGAGTGCTGTGGACCAGGCCTTACAGAGTCCAAATGGACACCTGGACTTGTTCCTCCGCTTCCTCCTGGGGCTTTCACTGCAGACCAATCAGATTCTTCTATGTGGTCTGCTGGCACAGACAGAAAGCAGCTCACAAACCAATCAGGAAACAGTCCAGTACATCAAGAAGAAGATCAGTGAGAATCTGTCTCCAGAGAGAAGCATCAATCTGTTCCACTGTCTGAATGAACTGAATGATCGTTCTCTAGTGGAGGAGATCCAACAGTCCCTGAGTTCAGGACGTCTCTCCACAGATAAACTGTCTCCTGCTCAGTGGTCAGCTCTGGTCTTCATCTTACTGTCATCAGAAAAAGATCTGGACATGTTTGATCTGAAGAAATACTCTGCTTCAGAAGAGGCTCTTCTGAGGCTGCTGCCAGTGGTCAAAGCCTCCAACAAAGCTCTGTAAGTAGAGAAATAGTTGGATTTATTTGTTAAATTTTAAATACTCTATCTTTTGAGCATGAGAGGAAAACTTTACTAAGTGCATTTTCCTCTTTACTCTCTCTTAAGACTCAGTGGCTGTAACCTCTCACAGAGAAGCTGTGAAGCTCTGTCCTCAGTCCTCCACTCACAGTCCTCTAGTCTAAGAGAACTGGATCTGAGTGACAACAACCTGCAAGATTCAGGAGTGAAGCTTCTGGCTGCTGGACTGGAGGGGCCACACTGTACACTGGAAACTCTAAGGTCAGGATTGATTAATCTTTTCAACTGATGGTCACTTTAATCCTAATTTACATTAATGGATAAAGTTGTAACCTGCATAAGATTGTATAGACCAGGCATCACCAAATGGCAGACCTTGGTCCGGACCCGGACTGAGTGATGGTTCTGTCTGGACCCGTGACCAATCTTTGATAAATTCATGAGAATAGATCATTTTCATGGAGCATTTTTTCCGATGGTCGCGGCTATAGACAGCGGGCACTGCTACTACAGTTAATAAGACAATAGCTTCACTCAGTTGAGCCATTCAAATCATTTTTTTACCCTGCGCTGCCAGCACACCAGAGCAGAGAGGAAGAGACAGTGATGACAGCATGGCTTGCTCTTAAGGAAGGAAGGTTGATGTGGAAAACTGTTGTTTTAAAGATGAATGGACAGAGAAATTTATGTTCATTCTTCCGGCAAGCAGTTCAAAACCAGTGTGCCTCATTTGCTCTGAAAACGGTGCATTAATTAAAAGTGGCAACGTGAAGCGCCACTACGAAACAAAGCACAGCTCTTTTGAGCAAAGTTATCCCCTGAAGTCCAAGCTGAGGGCACGCAAAATAACCGAACTGCAAGCCCAGTATGACAGATCTACCTGACTCATCACGCATACATTTACAGCAGGTTGTCTCTGCCACCACAGATGGACTACTCCACTATGAACATTATCAAAAACAAGTACCGTTCTAGGCTCACCAATGAACACCTACATATCTACATGAGAGTGGCACTGACTCCATTCCAACCAAGATTTAAATTACTGGCAGGGCAGTAACATGCCCATTTCTCTCATTAAGAAAAGTTTAAAAAAAGAATAAAAGAGAAAAGGTGGTCAAACCTCTGTTTGCATTTTTTTCCTAAAAGAGACACTTTTTATTTATTGTTTTCTGAAGATGTTGACTTTTTTACTTGAAGTGTAGGCCTTCAATTCTTTAGGCTGGGCCCTCTTTAATTTAAGAGAAAAAGGGGTTATTCGGCTCTGTTTGCACTTTTTATTTATTTTATTCTGAGGTTTCATTAATTTGAAATAAAGGTCTTAAATTTATTTGCCTGGGACTACTTTTATTTATGGTAAAATAGCTAGCTGTGTGCTCTGTTAAACATTTCCTGCATTGAAAATTGACAATAAATATTGTTGAAACCATATGAAAATGTGGACATAGGGGAAGGCTATAAGACACAAGCTGGACTTCGGTTTGGACCTTTTACTTGGAGCAAATTTTAATAACTGGACCTCAGTGACTTTTGATGGAATACCCCTGGTATAGACTATATAATATAAAATCAGTCATATTTAATTTCAATCCCTGTTTATGAATGTTTTATTTTAGATTTTTCTAACTCTGTCTAATAAAATTTGTCGTCAAATATACAATCATACAGAGTACATCAGATAGTGAAAACTGTTCTCCGCATTTAACCCATCTTAAGTGCTGCTTTATCTTCCTGAGTCAATTAAGGGTTTGCTAGAACCTCCATGAGGCCTACTAAAAATACTTCTCCACAGCCTCTGCAAACTCCTCTCACACTAAGGTTTTTGCCCCATTTACTGCTGAAGCTGTAGCCCTTTTTGCCTCCTGGTACCTGTCTGCTGCTTCAGAAGACCCCTGGTCAACCAAGCCTGAAAGGTCTCCTTCTTCAGCTTGAAAGCCTCCTTTAGTACTTGTGTCTGGTGATCAGCTGATAGCTCTGCTTTTCTCTTCATCCAAGTGTCCAAGACATATGGCCACAAATCTGATGATACAACCATAAAGTCAACCATTGACATAAGGTGGTCTGGCACCAAATACACTGGGAGACTTTAATGTGTGTTGACATGCCTCTGCAATTGTGTGACACAGAGATTAGGACAACACCTGTTGAGTGTGTTGTTGGTTTCCAATTTCAAAATGAGGGACCAGGGTGTGCTCACATTATCACAGTGTCACTGCCCCAAACCCCAGATTGGCTGTGGAAAAGTAGACCAGCTCTCTGTTGGGGGAGTCTTGAAAGTTTGACCATCTGGTCTAAATGTGATTGTGGACTTGGAGGTGGCTTATTGCATCTTTGCTTATTGCAGATGATGTGTTTCTCTTGGCTTCATTAGGCAGTGAGTGTTTGCATGCACTGGGGTGGTTTGCAGCTGAGTGTTTAGTAGCCAGGATGAAAGTCAGCACCTCCAAGTCTGAGGTGATGGCTCTCTAAGAGAAAATGGTAGACAGATGGATTGGTGTGGCAGCAGTAGTAATGTGGGCTTTGTAGTGGACCATCTTGGTTTAGAGAGAGGTGAGCTTGAAGATAAAGCTCAGATTTTCCAGTCAATCTACATTCTGACCCTCACCTGTGGTCATGAGCTTTGGGTAGTAACTGAAAGAATGAGATTGCTGATACAAGCAGCTGAAATTACTTTCCTCTGCAGGAATGCTGGACTGGAGAGATAGGGTCTTGAGCTCAGACAGCCAGAGGGAGCAAATTGCAGCTTCTTCATCTTGAACATAGCCAGCTGAGGTGGATTGGATGGTGTTGCTGGGAGGAAGGGCACCTGGACTACCCTACTGCCATTGTGACCTGACCTGGATAAGTGGATGGATGGATGGATGGATGGCTGGATGGGCGGTCCCATCCAGCCATCCATAGGAAATCTATGCAAATACAGGAAGAACTCCACACAGAAAGGCCCTGCCCCAGCCAGTAATTGAACCCAAGACCTTCTTGCTGTGAGACAATAGTGCTAACCACTGAGCCTGTGCTACCCATCTATTGATTGAACTTGAAATATGAGAGAGGAATCAGAAACCTACCTGTTGTATTGTCACATTGATAATGGACTTTAGCATTTGTTTAGTTGTGATTAGTAAAAGAAATCAGTAATGAGGTTAATGGAACCCCACAGTAACCAATAGTATCACAATACGGGGCTAATATTCCAGCCTTCACAGTGCCCTCAGATTATATGATGTGTGTTGTTTTGTATCTTTGCAGTCTGTCAGGCTGTCTGATCACAGAAGAGGGCTGTTCCTCTCTGGTGTCAGCTCTGAGTTCGAACCCCTCCCATCTGAGAGAGCTGGACCTGAGTTACAATCATCCAGGAGACTCAGAAGTGAAACTGCTTTCTACTGGACTGGAGGATCCTCAATGGAGACTGAAGACTCTCAAGTATGAAGAGCCCTGTGTGTTAGGTTTTTAAAACAAGGTCCTACCTATGCTATCATTATTAATATTCTCTTTGGACCTTCCCTTTTACTAAAAAAAACACTACCTAAGAAGAAGCTCTATTCAACAGCTGACTGACAATAATTGTTACATCTGAACATGAAAGTACACTTGTAGAGAATAACAAACTCTGTGTATGAGAGTGATGTAATGTCCTTGTTTGCAAAAGTCAAAAGATGATGTGCTGGTCTGATCCCCCCCTACTTCTTTCAGGGTGGAGCCTGCTGGAGTCCGATGGTTGAAGCCTGGTCTTAGGAAGTGTAAGTGAGAAAACAAAGCAGCACGCATTCAACCATCTTCAAACTGTGACATTAGACTTTCAATCAATGAACAGATGATAGATTAGCTTGGATTATATGTAGTGTGGTTATGTGAGGTGCTTATTCATAGTAAGTGTAGTACCTACAGCAGATGGTGGTCAACTGGCTTCCAGTCTGAAGAAGTAGCAAATTTTATTTTTGCATTTTTTACAGTGGCCTGCAAAACTAATGCCAATAAAATCATGACAAAATTGCACCAAATTCCTCTGGTTTCCACTTGGGGTGTGTTTGTTTGTCAGGGCAATCAGGGAATCATTCACCCAACATCTGAAAAATTGTAAAAAAAATAAAATAAAATAAAAAAATAATAAAAAATAAATAAATCACAGTTTACAAGGCATAAGTGCAGGATGAACGTCTAATATTATTATCAAATTCATGAATTCACGCTCAACTGACCATGGGATCAAGAAATCCAATTTCTATGGATTTACATTGGGTTGCTTTTCTCTGTTTGGATTTTAATGTTTGATTTAGAATTTTTAACAAATCTTGTTTCAGTGGTCTAATGGCAGGAAGTCAAAAGTGTGGTGTTAATGGAAGTCAGCGGTCTAGGGGTAAATTAAGTTGGTAATTGAGTACACAGTACATTATAGGATTCATATAGGAGATTAGGTTAAAATTTCAAAACATGATCAAAAAACATTAGTCTTTGCCAAGAATTATGCCATATGCATGAGCACAGCCTCAACAGTCGTACAATGAAAACTCAAATGGCCCAAAATTAAACCCAGGATGCACAGAGAGTTAAGTGTACGCTATATTTAGAATGTTTTCACCATCTCAGGAAAGACTAAATCGAAAGCAACTGGACTTGTTTAAATGTCTTTTTTTTAAAAAGACGTTTCGCCTCTCGTCCAAGAAGCTTCATCAGTTCATGTCTTCAAAAAAATAAATTTAAACAAGTCCCGTTGCTTTCGATTTAATCTTTTCTGAGATTACAATGACCTGGACGAATGAGAACATTCACAGAAATGTTTTCACCACTTTTCCTTGCTGTCAGACAGACTTTTCTGACAGGAAAGTACTGTTATATAAGCCAAATATCACCTCCTCCAAAGGTGTTGACTGGTATCTACTGTATGTAATATACTGGCTGTGTATACTTATGGATAAATACCTCATGCAACCACACTTCAAGTAATCAGAACTATCCCTTTTAATGACTGCTGCTATGTTGTGCCTTCTTTTCTCCATCAGATTACTGTGAACTCCAACCCAACACAAACACAGTAAATGGAAAGATCAAACTGTCCGACAACAACAGGAAGATGACACATGTTGAGGAGGATCAGTCATATCCTGATCATCCACACAGGTTTGACTACTGGCCTCAGCTGCTGTGTACGAATGCTCTGACTGGTCGCTGTTACTGGGAGGTCGAGTGGAGTGGGAGGGTTCATATAGCAGTGACTTACAGAGGAATCAGCAGAAGAGGAAACGGATATGACTGTTTGTTTGGACGGAACGATCAGTCCTGGAGTCTCGTCTGCTCTGATACTATTGGTTACTCTGTCTGGCACAATAACAAAGCAACATACATCACCACCTCATCATTCTCATCTGCTTCTGACAGAGTAGCAGTGTATGTGGACTGTCCTGCTGGTATTCTGTCCTTCTACAGAGTCTCCTCTGACACACTGATCCACCTCCACACCTTCAACACCACATTCACTGAACCACTTTATCCTGGATTTAGGTTCTGGTCTGACAGACCTGATTCCTCAGTGTCTCTGTGTTCTCTGTAGGAGAAACAGTCTCCTCCTGTGCTGGCCAGACAGTTCAGACTCTACTCTACTCTACTCTATCTACTCTACTCTACTCGTCAAGGCTGAGGGAGCTGCATGATCATTGGCTTAATGAAGAGAAGAGCAAAGGATGCTGGGATGATAGAATGCACGTGTGAGAGTAAGCACATGGGAGAAGTTAGCCTTCAAAACTTTTTCAAACATTATATCAACTTAAAATATTTTATCATCTACAGAACATTTTACCATTTTACCATTTTATCATCTTAAGATCATTGTACCATCTAAAGAACATTTTATCAATTAAAGAACATCACTAGAGTGCGACCTACTGATGCTTCTATGATCTGCAGAATCGACTACTGTAATATTCCACTTTCTGGTCATCCTGAGAAAAATATTGCTGAACTACAATTACTACAGAACTCAGCAGCACGTGTGCTGACAAAAAACAAATTACACATTTCAAAGTCTCTGCATCAGCTTACTTTTGCCTCATATTTGAAGTCCTTTTATTCGTTTATAAAGTGATTTTTGGTCCGTTTATCAGATTTGCTTTTAGCCTATGAACCCTCTAGAACCCTCAGGTCTTCTGATAGTGACCCTCCAAAGTAAGAACAAAAACTCAAGGTGTCCTTTTACTACTGCGGTCCATGTCTTTGGAACAGCCTGAAAACATGAGGGGTGGCAGATAACAGTGTTGATATTAAAAGTAAACTTAAGAGCTACCTTTTTCGTATGGCTTATAATTGAACTTGATTTATTTATTGTCTATTTATTTAAACATTTTAGTCTGTTTTACTACTTGGTATATTCTTTTGTTGTATTATTTTTTTTTTCTGCAATGTTTTGTATTATTGTGTGTGATAAAGCACTTTGTGTTACATTTAGTTTATATTAATTAATTAAAGATGGGAAGAATTGATAGCAACACACTCTAAGCTATGTGTTTGTCAACTTACTTTGTAGTTCACTGAATAACACACAATGTCTACTCTCTGCATTATACAGGTGCATCTCAATAAATTAGAATATCATCAAAAAGTTAATTTATTTCAGAAATTCAATTCAAAAAGTGAAATTCATATATTATATAGATTCATTACACACAGAGTGATATATTTCAAGCATGTATTTATTTTACTTTTGATGATTATGGCTTACAGCTAATGAAAACCCAAAATTCAGGATCTCAGAAAATTAGAATATTGTGAAAAAGTTAAATATTGTAGACTCATGGTCTCTCAGTCTGGTTCAGTAGGCTACACAATCATGGGGAAGACTGCTGACCTTACAGTTGTCCAGAAGACAATCAGAAGAAAAGGCCATTCACAAATTTGGGGGAGATTCACAAGGAGTGGACTGAGGCTGGGGTCAGTGTTAAGAGCCACCATGTATCTGGGACATGAGCTACAACTGTCGCATTCTTTATGTCAAGCTACTCCCGAACCAGAGACCTCAGAAACATCTTACCTGGGCTATGGAGAAAAGGGACTGGACTGTTGCTCAATTGTCCAAAGTCCTCTTTTCAGGTGAAAGTAAATTAGCATTTCATCTGGAAATCAAGGTCCCAGAGTCTGGAGGAGGAGTGGAGAGGCTCACAATCCAAGTTGCTTGAGGTCCGGTGTGAAGTTTCCACAGTCGGTGATGATTTGGGGAGCCATGTCGTCTGCTGGTCTTGGTCCACTGTGTTTTATCAAGTCCAAAGTCAGTGCAGCCGTCTACCAGGAAATTTTAGAGCACTTCATGCTTCCCTCTGCTGACAAGCTTTATGGAGATGCTGATTTCATTTTCCACCTCAGCAGTGCCACAGGCTGATCGCCTCCATGCCACGCTGCATTGATGCAATAATTCATGCAAAAGGAGCCCCAACCAAGTACTGAGTGTTGTACAGGGACATACTGTACTTGTTCACCTGTTCAGTAGGCCAACATTTCTGTATTAAAAACCCTTTTTTAAATTGGTCTTATGTCATATTCAAATTTTCTGAGATCCTGAGTTTTGGGTTTTCATTAGCTGTAATCATCCAAATTAAAAGAAATAATTGCTAGTTTCACTTTTGTCTCCTGACATCTTCACAGCAGAAACAGACTGAATCATCTGTCAGACAGCTGAGAATTATTCACTTTAAGGCTCCAGAGATGAAGAGTCCCAGCTGCTTGGACTAGTTTAGATAGAACTAAAAAGGTTTCATGTCTTCAAAAAGACAGCTGATGGAAAATGGGCATGTTTTATACTGGGGCCAGTATAGAAACTGTGACTCCCAGTCCAAACCATTTCACTGACACGTTACATAAACTAGCTGTTCTTTTCTGACTCAGAGGTTTAGCCTGATTGTCTTAATGTCCTCTTAGTTAATCTGATCTAATCTGAATTCTGCCCAACAACAGGCTGTGAGGAGGCATGGGATTGGTCAGCTGAGCAGCTGCAGGATCTCTGTGGATCTACATGTGATATAAAAACCTGTAAAACTGTAATTCAGTCCGTATAAGACCACGTCATTATGAAGAATCTGCAATAACAGCTACTCACCTGGCTGCTTATTGAACAAACTGTTGATCTCTTGATGTGTTTCACTGCCTGGTTGGCTGGTTTGTGTCTGAACAGACGGAACAGACTGACCGTGATCGTCCTGCTGAAGAAGAATACATGAGTCTAACTGCCGAATCAGAAACAACATGTGGATAAAGTTTAGGTTAAAAACCTGTGAACTTGTCCTTTAAAGGACTTGAACATGGCCCTCCCCCTCGGGCCCCCCGGGGTGTCTCCCTGCGTCATGGCCGCTGTCCTTGGCCCTTGGTTGACATCAGCAGTTAATCTGTTCCTCTGAGCTGATTAACTCTGTTTATCTGCTCAGCTGCTGTTAAGCACCTGCACATCACGGTCAAACTCTGTGACACACTGTAAAACAATATGAAACACCGGAAAACACTGTAAAACAATATGAAACACCGGAAAACACTGTTAAACAATATGAAACACCCGAAAAACACTGTAAAACAATATGAAACACTGCAGCACACTATAAAAAACACTATTAAACACAGTAAGACAGCACAAAACACAAAAAAATACAGGAAATCATTTTAAAACAGTGAGACACTGTAAAACTCTTTAACATAGTACAAAAACAGTGAAACACTAAAGAACACTGTAAGACATGCAGAACGCTGGAAACACTGTTTTGTACAACCCTAAAAATACTGTAAAACCTTTTTAAATATGTTACAACGCTGTTAGACACTGTAAAACATAAAGTATGAAAAGAACACCTGTTTATACCCCCTGCATATCCCTCTATATATGCCTACATATACAACCCTTTATACCTCTGCTGTGTACCCATGTTTGTGTGAATACCAGTGTTTAGATACCTGTATCGTATTTCTGTGTCCAGAAACAGCTGATGAGTTTTATAAAAGATGAGTCAGACAGTTTAGTGTCAGTCACAATCTCTTTATAGATTTTATCGTACACAGCGGAGCAACTACAAGCTCCAGCCAACCCACAACAAACATCACAACTCTCCATATTACATAGAAAGAAAACATACAAATATTACAAGCTGGTTTTACCTGAAATCTGAATTTCTCCCTAAACTGACCCTTTAATCACTATACATCTGATCTGACTTCACCTCTTTGTGTAAAACTGAACACAGACCAGATCCACACACACTCTTTGATGCAGCTTCCTGCCTGTTAAACACTAAATGTTAATATCTGATGAATATGAAATTGATCATCAAAGTGTGTGTGTTGGTTTGGCTGCAACTTTAGAGTAAAAAAAAAAGTTCCTGTTTCTTTCTGAACCAGCGTCGCTCTGACGGGGAACCAGACGGCCACGACAAGACACCTGAACTTGGTCTGCCAGGCTCACGCTGCGTTCACATGGATTCAGGCAGAGGGTCGACGCAAACCGAATAACTTTCTAGTGGGTGAGAGCAGGACGGTAAAACCGTGTAAGGCCGGCAGAGAATACCAGTTACAGTAGATGGCATGACCAGTTATAATGTTGGAACTGGAATTTACAACCAGGTGTTACGTAGCTCCTATAGTGGAGGAGAAAACATGGGCGATTTGGACAAAGAGAACCTAATAATTCATAATTACATAAAATAATAGACACAGAATTATTTAATTCAATAGATTTTATCCCATTCCTTGCAAACAGTGCAACATCACCATGGCAACATATCGCCAATGCGTGTTTTGTTTTTCCGTCCTGCCATTCAGTCGGACTGTTTGATTGTTTTTCCTGTGCCGTCCAGAAGGTGGTCTACCGTGTGACTGAATCCACGTGAATGCAGCATCAGTCCAACCCCAACACGCTCAACCAATCATGTGCATCAGGTTACAAATGTTAACATTAACATTGGCTATCATCCCTCTGACTGACGAAAGTAAAGCTGTGATCTTTTGCAAAGCGTAGTTTATTAGACAAACCTTAAAAAATAGTAAATAATTCAAGTTAGAATTAAAGAAATTGTACAGCAACAGTGTGCCTGTTTTGTTTTGTTTTGTTTTGTTTTTTTCCGCATGTTTCAGCCGTCTGTTTCCATGTCAACCAACCATGTCAGAGGTCTGACAGCGACGGTAAAGACCAGAGTCCGACCGATACTCGATGTCTGAGACACAAACACCAAAATGTGGACGTAAGAACAGCTGGTAACGATATTGATGTTTGTCATTCACATAAACAAACATGTTTGGCAAGAATCACTCAAATTTAAAAAATATATTGTTTATGTTCTGCGCCATTTGCTGGACAAACTATAGAACTGCAACAATTTCTAAACAATTTCCATCTTTTTTAAAATATCTGTTTGAGGAGCTGATGACAGCTGATCAGAGATCGATGGCGATGTATCGGTCGGGCTCCGGCGTCAAGTCTTTCAGGCCTGATGGTGTGTGACAGGAAGCATTAATAAGGAGGGGGAGGGGGAGGTGTTAATTTAATATTTGTATATAATTTAAAATCCCGACCCAGATGTTTTATTTACAGCAGCAGGTTTCTGTTCCTCCTGTTTAAAAATAAACTCTGTTCAACATATTTACAGAATGGAAAATATCGACATTCACAGTAACTTTAAATGATTTGTTCACTTTGAACGTGTGTGTGTGAGTGAGTGTGTGTGTGTGTGTGTGTGTGTGTGTGTGTGTGTGTGTGTGTGTGTGTGTGTGTAGTATTCATGTTGTAGTATTTTAACACATGTACGATGGCGTATGTACAGAAGGTGGAGAAGACCTCTCCTCTCTCGCTCTCTGGTTTCTGTGGGAGAGGCGGGTGGAGATGAGGGAGGAGAGGGGGGACATCTCAGTCCTTTGTGGTGGGCAGGGATCTCAGGTGGCGGCCTCCTGTGCGTCCACACCCTCCTCCACCTGGTTGGACTTCCCTAGCGTCTTCACCTTGGCGAGCAGATCACTGAACGTCTCCTTCACGCCTTTCTCCAGCAGCCAGCCCTCACTCTCACACTCCGGGTTCTCTGGGTCCTCCATCGTCTCCAGAGCTGTGGTGAGGTACTTCAACCCTGCCATGTCTACCGACTGACACACACACACACGCACACACACACACACACACACACACACACACACACACACACACAGGGTGAGTACACATGCCACATACATCTTATCACATCATTATTGTGTTGGAGCCATGTGGCCGTTCTCTTGGGGGCATCTGCAGTCTAGTCCAGTAGGGGGCGATGACAGGGTTAGTAATGTGTTTGAACATTAGGGGGCACAACATGTCTTATGAATTACTGCTTTGACTGCAAGATGGTGGTACCCACACTGGGCTTTCATTAAAAACACAAAAAGACAAAAATGAGACAGAAAGCGGGACATTATCATTCCATATGTTGCTAGATTTTCTGAAAAATGTGGGAGGATTTTTAACAAACATTGCAACCCTGTGCATTTCAAGCCCAGTTACACCCTGAGACAGATGTTTGTCCAC
>JAJHUR010115206.1:10339-14866 GCA_027495735.1 Lutjanus campechanus | reverse complement strand
AAGAGACAGGTGTGTGTGTGTGTGTGTGTGTGTGTGCTCATCTCTGAACTGATGTCCAGGTGTGTAAACTGTTTCAGCTGAAGCAGAAACTGGAGGATGGAGGGATCACAGAGGACGTGAAGCTGCGGTGGAGGAGGCAGCCTGATGGACAGATTTTCCAGAGAGAGGAGGGGGGGGGGGGGGGAGGAGGAAGAGGAGGAGGAGGAGGAGGAGGAGGAGAGAGCGCCCCCCGGTGACTCGGAGGAGGAAGACGACAGAGACTGAGTCTGAATTAGACGTCATAAATCAACTGATGATTGATGATAAGCAGCTGATATTTAAAGTGATAACCTGCAACATGATTTATGATTTAGTTTATGATCACGTTTTTGTTTCCTTCATATTTATGTTTACAACTTCTTAAAAAATGTAAAAGTCATTTTTATTGTTTTGTCATTAGGAGTTTTTTTTTTTTTTTACACTTTTAATTTTCTTTTATTCTGAATATTCTGACAAAAGAATAAATATTAACCTTAAAATTAAAAAATATAATAGAGAGAAAAATATAACCTGTAAAGTTGATGTGACATCTTTAACTGTTAGATTAAATGAGCTGCTTTTAATGTTTGAAACATTCATTTGTTGTGAATAAATGTAAAGACTCTGAGGAGAATCTGCTGTTTGTGGATTTTTGCTGTATTTAGTTTTCTACGCTGGACTCAAGCTAACATCATCTGTCAACATATATCACCCCCCCAGATTTTGAGTTTTGAGTCCAACTCAAACTTTTCTGTTTTGAAATAAACTTTTCTTGACTTTAATCTTCATCTTCATCTTCATCTTACTTTTGTCCGTCAGATGATTTGGTCTCAGTGAGCTGTGAACCTGATTCGTCAGTGGTTTGGTGCCTGAAAATTAAACGGTTTTAATTGAAAATATTATTATTTTAATTTTAATAATTTACTTTCACTTCAATAAATTTACTAGTTTAAATACAATTTTGGGGGATTTTCTGAAACTCAAAGATTTAAATGTATCTTAAGAAAAATAAAAGTAAATTATATCAACCAAACTTCAGTAGTTGGTAAAACTTTGAGTTTTGCTCAAAAGTCAAAAATCTTTCGCTGTCAGGTGCCTTGAAATTTTGTCTCAACTTTTTCATCGACCAGCAACAATGAAAAATGAAAATGTCAAATGTTTCAAAGGAGTTTCTGGTGATAAAAGGTTGATTCCTGAGAAAATAAAAGGCTGATTTCTTGATAAAACAGTTTATCAGGAGATGTTGTGTTGATAATTATTTCATTATAGATGAATTATTGTCCATCATGTGAATGATTCACTGACGACGCTTTGATTGGTTCGTTATATTAAAAGTGGAGATAAATTTATTACACAACATAAATATTAAACTGCATCATGAGAGCTGAGACGAGATGAGTGAAACAAAAAAAACGTCAGATTTTAGTATCAAAACAGCACAGTTTTATTAAAGAGATGAACAAATGAAAACAAAGAATTTTAAAGACTGAAGTGACATTTTTATAGTTCAAAAAGTAATTTTATCATCTTTCAGTTTGTGTAAAAACATGCAGTCGGTTTAAGTTTGTTTTTCTGTGAACTGACTGAACCTGTTAAAGTGTGTGTGGAGGATCAAACCTGATTTATTGGAAAATGAATAAAAAATAAACTGAAAAACAGTTTGAATAAACATGTTGAGAAATGAAAACTTTTAACAGATTTCTCTGTTATTTTGTCACAGAATAATTTATTTCCTGGTTTTGATGAATTAATTCACATTTAATTTTTGTATTTTGTAGATTTGTGCTCATTTCTTTTCTTTTTGCACCTTGTTGATTAATTTTTTACAAATTCTCTTATTCTTTCTTTTTGTGGTATTTTATTGACTTATTTATTATTTTTGGTCATTTCTAGTTTTATTTTTACATTGAAGTGATGTCATTGGTCCATTTCTCAGTGTATTATTTTCTGATTGGTCACGTTTGGTCACGTTTGGTCCTCCGTACCTTCAGACTCCAGCAGGTTCACTAACACGCTGCTGCAGGTTGTAACTCAGCTGTAACACACACAACCTTTGATTATCGTCAGTAAAACTCTTCTTCTGTGGTTTCTGTGCGTCTTCCTGTGGGCCTCTGGTCCTGCAGCAGCAGCGCCCCCCTGTGGTCGGCAGACAGGTGTGGCAGTGCTGCAGGTGAGCTCAGGTGAGTCACACGTGTCACTGCAGGAGGCAGCTGCACTTCACCTTCTTCTCTTTGTGCGTGACGTCGAACAGCTGGACGGCCTGTCTGTTGATCAGAGTCCAGAAGTTCTCGAAGGAGATGTTCTGACCGTTCTCAACGCCCATCTCCTGCAGAACCTGACCCAGACCCTCCTCGCTCTCCACCGTCTGCAAACAGGAAACAGGAAGTGTGGACGGTTAACAGCAAAAAACAGCACATGGCAACTGAATTACCTGTAAAAATGTGGTCAGTCACGTCCGGCGTACGTCAGTGAGCTCCACCTGTTTCATGTTTGGACCCTTTTTTTCAACTCGTGATCAATCTGGCCATAATTTTTCCAATATTCGATTTATTGTTTGGTCCATAAAATGTTAGAAATCAGTGTGAACTCTGACCAAGGTGAAGCAAAGTGTGCTGTGATTGGAGGACGAGCTGTGATGTCACAGTGTGTACCTTGGCGAATCCGGGCATCTGTTTGGAGATCATGGTCTGGAACTGGGTGGTGTTCATGGTCGGTCCGTCATCTGAAGCTTTATGAAACTCTGTGACCAACGTGTTGATGGCCAGCTCCAAATCTGAGTACTGAGACAACAAAACAAACAAACAGTTCTGATCAATAATCAATCATCCATGAGCAATGAGTTTTTTCTGGATCAGATCATCAGTTTTCAGTTTCAGTCAAATATTTGACCTTTGTGTCAGACAGATTAATAACTGGAGTAAAATTTAAAGTAAAATATATTTAAAGTCGTTAAACTCGTATGTTGTAAACATCATGTGATGTTTGTCTCCAGATGTGACACAAACAAAAACTCGTCTCAGCTGGAATCTGAAGAATTTCTCACAGATCAAATCTGCAGGTGAGTCACACCTGGAGGCTCGTATCTCCAGGAAACACTGACACAGACGAGCTCGTAACTCCGTGACGCTGACAGACGTCTCACTCTGCAGCAAAGTGCAGAACAATCAACACAACACAGCCTGTGTCAGGGGTTCCCAAAGACCTGAGGTTCTACCAGAACCATTTATTTCTGAGGAACATTTCTGTTAAGAAACGGTTTGCCAAGGTTTTCTTTTTGTAGGACTAAAGGTTCTATTAAGAACCATTTTTGTAAGAAAAGGTTTTCCAAGGATTATTGAAATGTTTGAAGAACTCTTTCATCAAAGGTTCTTTATACCTTAACATAAAAAGGTTCTCTGTAGAACCCTCTGAGTGTGGTACTAGATGAAACCGTTAGAACACATTGAGGTTCTCTGTAGAACTCTCTGAGTGTGGTCTAGATGAAACCGTTAGAACACATTGAGGTTCTCTGTAGAACCCTCTGAGTGTGGTCTAGATGAAACCGTTCTCGGTAGACAGTACATGCCCCGGCTACCTCTAACTGAAATCTATTTCCCAGAATGCTCTTCACCAACAGTTAGAACTTTGTGTTTTTGACGGGGAACATGTTTGTACATCAGACCAGTCTGATCGTTTACTTTAGTAAAAGTAATGCTGCAGTGTAGAAATACTCTATTACAAGTAAAAGTACAATAAGTATTAGCATCAAAGTAAAAGTATCATTCTGCAGAACGGACTGTTTCATCATATTACTGGACTCGTTAATACTGCAGCTGGTACGTGATGAGTTTTTACTTTATGTTCAGAAGGTATTTTCTTTAGTAATAGTAATCTGAATCACTAAAGTAACTAAAGGTATCATAAATATAATGAAGTGAATGTAGTGGAGTAGAAGTATGAGGTAACATCAAATGAAATACTTAATAAGGTACTCAGATTTGATTTGAGTAAAAGTACTTAGTTACTCTCCTTGGCGATGTTATTACATCACTTCAGAAACTCTTTTCTCATTATTTTAAGGTTTACTGACAGGGTGACTCATTACATCACAACAGGATCTTTGATTTACTCCACAGTCTGCCGGCCAATCAGGATCCAGAGAGATAAGCAGTGAGATTTGCTTTTATTTAAAATGTCCAGTGTTGATATTTTACTCAGGATGAAGTGACTCACAGTTACAGGTGAAGTTAATCATTTCCAGATTCAACCTTTACAGTCAGGACAGGTGCAGGTACAGGTAGGCTACAGGTAGAGGTACAGGTACAGGTAGGCTACAGATACAGGTACAGGTACTGGTACAGGTAGGCTACAGGTACAGGTAGGCTAGGGTACAGGTACAGGTACAGGTACGGGTACAGGTACAGGTACAGGTAGGCTACAGGTACAGGTAGGCTACAGGTAGAGGTACAGGTACAGGTACAGGTAGGCTACAGGTACAGGTAGGCTAAGGTACAGGTACAGGTACAGGTA
>JAJHUR010115206.1:2839-5339 GCA_027495735.1 Lutjanus campechanus | reverse complement strand
AGTAATGTAGGACTTCATTTCCCAGAATCCTCTGGTTTTTCAGGTTTTCCGATAGGCCTGTTAAAATAAATATTGTTCATATATTAGCTCTGTAATTCATGTTTTATAATGTTTAAAAATATTCTATGGTCGAAAAATCATAAGGGTCAAGTTTTGTTTGTTTTAATAAAAAGACTAGAGTTTTCCCTGGGAGGAAGTATCCCAGATTCCACCGGGACAGCGAAGGAGCTGGCGGCAGTTTTCCTCGGCAGAGCCAGAGAGAGAGCTAAGTCAATGTTTGGAGACTCAAACTAAAGTTGGCCCAGATATTGGACTGCCAGAGAGACTTTAACCGGCCACAGACATCTTCTCAAGTGTCTCAGTCGAGTGTGAGTAGTTTTACACGACGGTGAAGTTTTACGAGCCGCGCTAGCATGGACTCCGCTACTAGCTCGTGCTGTGAGTTAGCTTAGTGGCAGAGGGTTAGCCTGCTTCACAGACCAGACGGAGCAGACGGATCGGACGGTGACGACGGAGCGGACGAGGTGTCGGCAGAACGAGGACGTGTCGCAGATACCCTGTGGAGCTACGGGACGGGACGGGAGCTGTCTGGACATCGCGCTACGGCCTGGCTGGCTGCACCGCCATGTTGCTTCAACAACCAGAGGTCGCGTGAGTAATTGCCGTTGGAACAGAACCGAGTGAAGGATACAGGCACCGGACTGTGTTAAAGCAGACTGTGTGAACTGTCCCGGGTTTCAAAAGGTTAAATTCTTTTCACTGGATAAAACTTCATGTGCACCAACTCTTCAAATGGGCCCCAGCGGTTAGGAACATTAACCAAGCGCCTGGGTTAGACTTTACTGGTACCATTATCATTTGAGTGGACTGTGAAAAATATTTTTGGGTATAGGCGTGAGTACTGGTTTACTGTGTTTGAGTACACAAAAGCACTGTTTTGATATTTCTATGCATTTGGGTTTTTGAGTGATCATTTCATAGGTGAATACAGTTAAAAGATTAAAAACACACCTAGGTAAATATTTCATAAGTGATTGGTTTATTTAAAAAATACCGCCTTAATTTGATTTGGTTTATAAATAAGCTAAAAAGAAACTAATTTCATAAGGGTTGCTTTTCATTAAAAACAGGTGAGATTGAGCTCAATTTAAAAAAACTTTAATTTCATTGATGTGAGTTAAAACAAAGGGTAAAAAGAGTTGAAATATAGAAAGTGTTTGTTTATTATTTTTTTATTTGTTTATTTCATTACTGAAGCATTTATTCATTTAAAGGTACTAAATCCAACGGACTAAAAAGGTTTAATAAATAAATGTTTTGTGTTTTACCTTTACCTATGGTTGTTTAACAATTTTTTTGGAGTAAACTGTATTTCTGAGAGCTTATGTATTTTTGCTAGTGCTCACATAGCATAGTAAGTCTTTTATAGTGGAGGCACCGCGCTAAATATTTTCCTTATTCTCATCCCGTTGATAGAGTCCCTCTTTATTTAAAGCAGCAGGGAAAACCCCCAGCGAATTCACCAACTTTAGCTGAGAACCTAGGACCTTTTTAATCTTTGTGAGTGTGACCTCAGTGTAAATTATAGACACTAAGGGAAAGAAGGGGTTACATTTAGATTTTTACTTCTCATTTTAATATACATTTATTCATGTCCCGAATGTCCTTTATGACGGTTAGCATTGTTAGCATTACTGTAGCATTTAACAGACATGGTTAGCATTGTTAGCATTACTGTAGCATTTAACAGACATGGTTAGCATTGTTAATAGCATGTTGATTAAAGTTCAGCTCAAATAAACCAGACTGGATCTGATTTTATGTTTTTATGCTTTAATGACTTTAATTAGAAACTGAGACCTCTGATCAAACCAACAGATCCTTCTACATCAGTGTCCTGGAGGGTCCTGAAGATTCCTGGAGGGTCCTGGAGAGTCCTGGAGATTCCTGGAGGGTCCTGAGGGTTTGGGGACAGTCAGGTGTGTGTACGATGACGGTCTGGAGGTCCTGGAAGCTGTAGAAGGAGGCGTCGCTGTCATCTGACCCGGCTCCGTCCTGGTCCGTCATGTCTGCTTCACTGTCAGCAGACAGAGTGGGAAAACAAAGGTTCTGCATGAGTTCTTCCAGCAGGTTCTGCTGTTGATCGGGTGACCCACCTGAGCTCAGAGTCACAGTGAACCCTGGTGTGAGCGCTGCTGTCACTCTCTCCTCCATCGCTCACTCGACTGCTGGAGCGTTCAGCCGGTCGTCGGCGTGTTGCCGTGGCGATCGGCCTCTTTGTCAGTCGTCTGGAACTGAGCTGCTCGTCGTCGCTGGAGTCACTGAGAAGAACGAGCAGAACGTCAGCGACACAAACTGAGACGTCACCTCATTCAGTCATCTGTCATGTTGGAGGTTTTCTTTAAAAATGTTTAAAAAACTGAAGAAGATGAAGAAACTCTTCATCCTTCAGTTTACATTCAACATCAACACATCTGGAGATACGTGGTTTTCACTGGAC
>JAJHUR010115205.1:1165-11904 GCA_027495735.1 Lutjanus campechanus | reverse complement strand
GTCTTCATGTAAACATGAGGCCCGGGTTGTCAGGCACTGTAAGAGTTCAACGCTCTGTCTGCTGGTCGACTGATCTCCGTGTTTGTATGCATATGTGTGTTTGTGTGTGTGTGTGTGTGTGTGTGTTTGTATGTGTTTAAATCAACAATGTACGACAGTATGTGTACACATCAGTTCTGGGAGTCTCCATGGCTTTCCGATCATACTGTGTCTGCATGTGTTCGTGTGTTATTTAAGCAAGTGGAACGTCATTCATGTTCATTCACTGGCACTGCTGGTACAGACGCTTTGTTCACAACCACAGCTGACGCCATTTTGGAAGTCATTTTGGCTGCTAATGCCGCTAATTGAGGCAGTTAATATGATATTTTAAGCCCTGGGTTCAGTCTTAAAGGAAAACTATGGCTCATTACAACTTGGGGTTTGTTTTTGAATTTCTAACTAGTGGTCCTATTGCGCTGTAATCTTGGTATGTGGGCATGTCGCTATCTGTAATTTGATCACAGTGTTTCTTGATGACAGATAGCTTTAGCAGCTTACTTGTTGCTAAAGTAGCGGACTGCAACAGTAACATTTGCAGGCTGCGGAATTGGGCTCCTCCCAGTGAACACGGTCGAAACCGACAGCGAATACTGTACCGAGACGGTTTATGGAGTGTCCCGATGAAGAAATAACTTTACTTGTTGCTAAAGTTACTGAGTTAACCGCTAACTGCTGTTGGTGCAGTTAGCCGTGACTCAGCCCTGGAGTTTCCAGGAGACAAACTTGGCAAGAAAACCACCTCGGTACCGTAGTACCATGTCGTCAAACTGCTCTCTGTTGGTCTCTCCAGATGGACAGATAGCTTTAGCTCACTTGTTGCTATACTAGCTAACTCTAACTGTTATGTTAGTGAGCTAAGGAACCGGGATCCTCCCAGGGACCACGGTCGCACTGAGATCTACAGTACCAAGGTTGTTTATGGAGTTTTACATGTTGCTTAAGTAACTGAGCTAACTGCTAACAGCTGTTAGCTCAGTTAGCTGTGGCTCAGGCCTGGCATGCCAGGAGAAAAACCCAGCAAGAAAACCACCTCAGTACTGTAGTACCCTGTTGTCAAACTGGTCTCTGTTGGTCTTGGAGGCTGTTTTCGGTCCAGCCGTGTTCACTGGGAGCTCTCAGTCAGTCTAATTATAAATATTATTACACAAAACCACATTGTTGCCTAACAGCCCTGCAGCACATGTTTAAGTAATGATCAGCAGACCAGGGATTGGGAACCACTGTAGGTGAGAAAATAAATAGATAGATGTCATAGATGATATTCAAGAGGCTGAGCAGCTGTTTTCTTCCAAAATGGCCCCAGCGTGGCCTCCATAGACCTGTAACCCTTCCATATGCTGTGCGTGAACACATGAATGCACCGCTGAGTCCGTCCTCCGTCTCAGGTCCACACCTCCATGGGCACCATGGCCTCCTTGGAGCCGATGGGAGGCAGCAGGTTCTGCTCGGACAGGAACTGAAGAGGAAACTGGACCAGGAAGCCGCGGATCTTCTTCAGCTCCTCGTGAGCCCGGGCTGGGTCCTCCTTGTCCAGGCCCGACTTGGCCAGGTAGCCCTCCAGCTCCAGGATGTTACGGACGTCGCTGGACGGCAGACAACGGAAAACCTGAAGAAGAGAAAACAGGCGAGTTTAATTTTGTACCGACTTACCTTCCCTCTATCTGTATCGATATATTTTTCAGTGAGGTGTCAGACTCACCTTCTGGTAGATGGTGGCGTTGCGAGCGGAGGTGGTCATCCAGACCTCCTTGTAGAACTGGTCGCTGATGGGATCTGACACGTCGATGGAGGGATCAGTGTGAGCGCCCAAAATGGTCCTGAGAGAGAAAACACCGAGCAGGAGGAGGAGGGTGAGACACATGAAGAAACACTAAAGGCACCAGAAAAAGGGAAGTTATGCTAAAAGCTGCAGGAAATCCCAAGTTGCGATGTTTGGCAACAAGACATCATGATGAAATTTACTGAAAGAATAAAGAAGTTTATCTTGTGACCCATTGGAGGGTCCTGACCCGCAGGTTGGAAACCATGATTTTAGTTCTTTCAGACCTGTTTTCATCAGATTCTGCTGACCTTTATATACTGTAAACACACAACATGTAAGTACTGCCGCTGGGATCTCTTTCACATTTGAAACAATAACAAAAGACGTATTTTGATGATGTCTTGAAGTGCTGTGGGATCATGGGATTTGTTGTTTTCATTGCTGAACAACTTCCACAGCTGATGAGAATCTATCTGACATGACTCAGGCAGAAATCATGTTCATGGAAGAAGTAATACTAAAGTTTTATTAATGTTACGTTTAGTCACATTTGCCAACTTCCTTCCTCACTCTCTGACGTAACCAATATATCTCTCATTTTCCTGTAAGTTATAACAATTAGTGTGTGAAAAGATGCACTAGATAGAAAATAAAGCAGGATTGAGGATGTTTCAGTACTTGAAGCACTCGAGGCGGAGCTGCAGGGCGTATTTTCCAGCCTGGTACTCTTGCCCGTCCATCACCGACGTCACCATCTCCGAGTCCTCCACGATCACCGCCACCTCGCTGTCCCTCTTTCCCAGCATGCTCCGGTCGTTGATGTTGGCAGAACCTGCAGCAACACAAAGGAACCAGACGAGTCAGAGCACAGAGTCGACCAGCAGAGGGCGCCACAACACCTGATTACAGCCTGCAGGTTGACTGAACACACAGCTTCACTGGGAAGATACACACTGTACAAAAAACATTTTAAAAGATCTGTTAAATAATTAAAACCTGAATCAATAAATACAAAATGTGTCTCCACTTTAAAATTAATGTCACTATTGGGCCTGGACAAAAAAACTGAAACATCTGCAGAATTCAGTTTAATATTATTGTAAAACCTCTGATATTTCAGGTTAAAAAGTTTAGAAGTTGAGGTGTTGATTACAGTTTGGCAGTCTAAAAAAAATGCCCCCAAATTTTATCTCTGTAGGTCTGAGAAAACAACTCAGATCACCTGCTTTATCTCGAGCCTTCGTTTAATCCAGCAAACATCAAACCGTTAAACGTCCAGTTCAAGGACAAAAACAATAAAATTGGCAGAGTTGTAAAATTTAAAGGGATAGTTCTGTTAACGGACCTGAGCTGCTTTTTTGGGCTTCAAGACTTCAGCCTGACACAGACCGACAAAACACGAGCGACACCAAGGTGACCAGCAGGAAAAATATATACATATAGGAATGGCTAAATGCTAATTTTGCTGTATGGATACCATGGCAAGAAAGGAACAGTCAGACATTCTTTTCTGATGGGAAACAACCGTCACAGACACCAAATATCACTTTCTTTAAACCAACCAAACTCCACTGACAAAAACAGTAATTTTACCACACAGAGCACAGGAGATGTTGGTCGACAGCTGCCTCGATATGTTTGTTTGTTTGTGTTATTCTGTGACTTCTGTGAGTCTGCACTGACCCTTTAAGACACAGAAGTCACAGAATAACACAAACAAACTAACAGATTGAGGTAACAGTAAAACAGCAGCTCTTGTGTTCCAAGAAAAATCACAAAATGATAAAATTACTGTTTTTGTGAATGGAGTCTGGTTGCTTTGGAGAGAGTTATATGTGGCTGATGTAACTCCAGTTTCCTGTCAGAAAAAAAACTGTCTGACAACAAGGTAAAGTGATGAAAATATTCTAAATATAGCGTACATTTAAACTGATATTGATTTTTTTAGGTGTTGCTGCTGACACTGTTCACAGCAGTTCATTGTTTAGCTTCCTACACTGGTTCTCCTGCTGCTTCTCCAAACTGGGAGTGTGTCGACCTCCGTCTGCAGCAGGTAATACACTGACTGTGGATACGTACCTCATACAACCACACTCAAAACTCTGAACTGTCCCTTTAAGCAGCAGTGAAAACGTGCACCATCTGACATCTGGTGGCTGCTTTTATCTGCAGAACTTCACCATCCTGTTAAAACACACTGTGTATTTTTAGGACGAGCGGCTGCAGAGGAAACTGATTCCAAACCTCACCACAAACCCCCCCAGCTGACTTCACTTTATAACATTTTCAGCCTTTTTTAAATGTTTCTCGTCTCCTGTGTCCTCTCCAACATAAAGAATGTCTCCATCTGTCTGTGCAGCTCCTGTTTCTCTCTCCTCTATTATACATGTTCAGTCTCGTGTCGGGGGGGAATATTTCATTACATCTGTCATCTTTTTAATCCTGTAATGGGGAAATTCAAGCTGCTGCATCAACATCGGCTAAACGGCCGGTGTGATCAGAGCATCTGACACGCCGGGAAGTCGGCGAAGGAGGGCGTGTGAAAAGCGCGTTTTTACCGATTATGACGGTGTTGTCGTCAGCGATGAGCATCTTGCTGTGGACGTAGATGAGCTCAGTGACCAGTTTCCCCTCCAGCTCGGCGTGAGTCCTCAGACCAGCGATGGAGATGTAGTTCATCCACTGGTCTCCCACTGGGAACAAGAAGAAACCAGTCAATCTGATCAGTTTTGCATATTACATATTTCATTTTCACTGAAAGGAGAACAAGATTTTTAGGCCAGTTCATCTCTGCAGCACCTGGAATTATAGGTTTCAGTCATTTTTTAAATGTTTTAATAAGAAATCAGACTCTCTCAGACTCTGCATGTTCTTAATCACAGAGTACTAACATGAACCTGAAGGTAGAAAGTCAGATCATCAATGTTTTAACTTGGCACTGATATGAAGTTTATGATGTGACATGAAAAACCAGAAGTGTGATTAAAGACGTGACTTCTCTAAAAATACACTCAACCAGAATGCAGATGTGCAGTGTTTTGTTCCATTATGTGTGTGTGTGTGTGGTTTTGTGTGTTTGGGGCAGAATCGGGGTTTGGTTTGGTTCTAACTACAGACTAAATTCAACGTTTCTTAAAAGATTTCAGTATTAGAGGTTCGACATATGGTTCATACACCAGCCTGCCCTCCAGCTGTACATGTGGAGCCTTTATTTATCCTGCAGGGTGCGTTTACTGACCACAAACACTTTAAATGAGACTCTGTGTGAGTGCTCAGGTACATTTTATGACTCCACTGATCAGTCTGTGATTCTTATCTTCACTGTATCTGTTAGTTTCAATCAGAATATGTGGAAAATTGTTAAATATTTGATCAGGCAATTCAGATTTTTATCCTACTAAATAATAAATAGAAAAATAAACATTGTGTGTGTCTCTTTATGGTCTGCCGTTACTTTACTTATATTTTTATGCAGATCTGAGTCCAGATTTTAATCAATTTGTCCTAAAAACATTTTCGACTATGACAGTAACATAACACAGCAGTGGTAGCAGGATCAGATATAGTGGCAGTCGTGGTGACGCTGCAGTAACGACAGCAGCAGCTGTGGAAGGAGAAGCAGCAACATGGTCTCTTTCGGGACATGTTTCATGTGTCATTTAACGATGTTCAGTCCAGAGCGTTTTGTGAGTTTTGGACGTGGTTTCATTGTCATGGTGACCAAGATTTTGGTTTGGTTAAGATAGATAAGTATGTTAGTTACAAAAGTTAACTTAAGTTTTAAAAAAAGTCAGAAGTTCACTTTTGGTTTCATTCGGGAAACAAACTGCTGACTCACAGTCTTGTGTTTGACTTATACATCCTCACCGCCTCCTGAGGATTTACTAGAGTACATTTTTACATCGCTGCAGCAAGGTGGGAAGGTAAATCATCGGAGGTCAGTAAAAATAAGATTTTCAGTTGCTGTTAAGTTCCTCTTCTCTCTGGTAAAAGAAGGGCTGAGGGCAGAGTGTGGCTTTATGTTGAAGGCGTCTGTGTAGAAGATTTATTTAGGAACAAGATTTTAACTTGCACAGCTACTACAACCCCACACATGGTGCACTGTTTTGAGTGTGTGTA
This sequence comes from Lutjanus campechanus, assembly GCA_027495735.1. Lineage (NCBI taxonomy): Eukaryota > Metazoa > Chordata > Actinopteri > Lutjaniformes > Lutjanidae > Lutjanus > Lutjanus campechanus. The sequence continues at coordinate 5,981 of JAJHUR010115205.1, read as the reverse complement.
CAGCAGCGAAGCCCCTTCAAAATTCACACCTCACCTTCCTCCGCCTGTAAAATTCAGTACGTGGTAAAAAGCAAACCACACGTGTCACGTGATTCTGTCCGCATCAAAGCAGTGGTTCAGTGGAAATGTAGTTTCAGGTTTGAAGCTCGTATCGCAGCGTTGGTGTCTGACTTCCATCACTATCTCTCACTTTTAAGGCACCAGTAACTTTAATTTTGTTGCCTTCAGTTATTTGCTTTGTGAAATCTATTTTTGGGGAAAATAAACCCACATTTTCTGAACTTTTAACCTGTGTTCTTTGTGCTTTGACTGCTCAGGCCACGACAACATGACAATGCTCTGTGTCTGATGTTGTTACTTGTCAGTGCTACTGTTCACACAACCAGCGCTACTGTCTCTGCTGTCCCGCCCACAGAAGCTCACAGTCCAACAGGGTGGACACGAGGTTAAAGCTGTTGACTTACTCTCTCTCCTGAGCTGGGAGATGATGGAGTGGTCTCCTCTGTTCATGGTCCTGCAGGAGGGACAGGAAGGGACAGAGGACAGAGGGACAGAGGTGAATGAGCAGCAGGTCCACATTCCTCACAGTAAAGTCTTTGTGTGCCACTGTGTTTGCACGAGGAGGGCTGAGTGTTTACTCAGGAATGCAGGAGACACAATGACTGTCAGCCTCAAAAGGAATGGCATGCACACACTCACACACACACACACACAACACACAGGAACGTACACACATACGTACACACACGTACAGCCTGTACGTAGGTTTACAGCCCCGTGGTTGAGGAGTTAAGGTGTGGCAGTAATCTCTCTCCTTCCGGGATTTAATCCTCACCAAACAAACTCAAACAGCAGGTGGGTTCGAGGCAGATTTCTTGTTACATGAACACACACACACACACACACACACACCTGTAGTTGAAGTGCATGACGGCCTGGATGGCGCTGCCTCCTCCGGTGTTGATGTCTCCTTCGAACCCGGGCAGCAGAGGCGTCACCACGTACACTCGGTACTTTTTACTCTCCCTGAAATATTTTAAATCACACAGAAAGACGACGTCGTTATTAATGAGATGACGTGACTCAAGTATGAAACGTTTATTAGACATCCTGATTTACCAATATTTATTAATGATCAGGCTGCAAACAAGGATTATATTTATGTTCTCAATCGTTTGATCAATAAAATGTCAGACAATTGTGTTTTCATTACAGAGAAGTAATGAAACCAGACTGTGTTCACCTTTAAGAGGCTGGAATCAGAATTGTGACATTTTTTTGTCCGATTAATCAATTGTCAGAATAGTTGGGTGTTAATTTCATACTTGGCAACTAATCAATTAATCACAGCAGCTCTATGACAAAAATTATGACATTTAAAGAAATAAATATTGTTATCATGTTAATAATACACATATCCAGTGCCTCTTAGTGTGTAATTACACTTTCTGTACACTTTTGTACAGTTATGTTCAGGTTGGGTCAGATTACTTTGAAATGTGGTCCGTTACTGAATACAAATTACTTTACAATTATTGTAATTAGTAACAAACCCCCTTATACTAAAAAATGCTCCACAGATATTATTCCCTAACTTTAAACATCTCAAAACATTTTCAATCCAAATAAAAATATTTCTCCTGTCACGCCTGCCACCATGAGTTATTAGAGCATTGGTCATCATGAAAAAAGTTTTTTTTTTCACATGTAATCTGGGCTGATTATAGCTACGAATTTTTTGTAATCTGATTATGTAATCCTGATTACATGTAATCTGTTACTACCCACCCTTGGTTATAGTTACAGACTCACTCTCCACCTCCCTACACTCGTGTAATTAATTTGTCAAAAAATAGACAAAACACACAATAAACAAAATTACAGGGGACTTTAAATAATAGCATTATTTATTCTGCACATATTTTATAGATATGACATCAATATTGTTATCGTGAATCCTTTTAGCTGCGATAATCTTGTAGTGAAAGTCTGGCACAGCGTCAGGCCTCGTCTGACTCCAAACACAGAGGATGATGGGAAGATAAAAACTTTCCAACTCAGAAGATGCCGACTTTGATTATAACCACAATTAACTGCAAGAGGACTGCCCCGAATTCAAACAGCAGGCATGTCCGGAACATCCCGGAGGACGTCTGTGAACAAACACGAGCTAAACTCCCACGAACCACTTTAGAAACACTGAAAACACACTTCTGTTAAAAGAAGAGAAAACTGAGGAGGACAGCTGACTGTGATAGGCTGAGACAGCTGTCAATCAAGCAGACAGCCTCCTAAATACACACTTTAATGAAACCGTATGTTTTTAAATTAAATCGCACCTTTTACTGTTATTATCATTATTTATTTAGAACATTTATTATTATTTTACGTTACACTTGTGATGATTCGAGTAACTTTTAAAATCAAATTGTTTCAGCGGTTTTTTCGGGATGTTTGTGAGAATTTGAAGCTCCTGATATTTATAATTTTAAATATAAAAGTCAATATGCTGCAACAGCAGAAATATTAAACACCATCAAACCTTTTCTGATAAAATACGACACTGATTAATTAATTTTAATGCATAATAACTTAGAACTCTGTGCTCTTATTTTAATATTTGTCTGTTTTTCTGTTGTTATTTATAGTAACATAATGCACATAGTTGATATATTCCTTCATTTTCTTGCAGATATTTTACATGTTAGAACACAGTAACTAAAGTTTTTTGCAGTTGAAGTTGCAGCCTCTTCCCTCCGTAGGTCAGAGCTGTCCGGTCTTCAAACACAGTTTGTTTCAGCTCTAAATGTTTGATATCAGATTACAACTGAAGAAACAAGACAAACTTAAACATTTAAACATTTAAAGAGCCGCCCTGAGCTGTTTATACACCGAGGCTTCTAGAAGAAATCAGGTCTGCTTTGTGTGTTTGTGTTTCCTTGAGTCCGGTGCAGGATGTGTGTCCTGTGATAAGCTCTTATATCCCTGACAACAAAACAACACAAAGAGGCCGAACCAGGAAAATATTCAAATAAATCCTCACAAACACCACTTTGATATCCAGTCAGTCTGTGAGTCATCTGGAGGAACATGTACACACAGTAACAGGACCACATCCGTCAACACACACTCTGTGTGTGTGTGTTTCTGGGAACAAGATAAGACTGAGTGCACACACACACACACACACACACACACACACAGACGATGTGAGTGTGTGTTTGATTATGATGTATGTTTTTCTTGTAAATCATTTCGAGGTATAAATGTAAATACACACAGCAGCTAAACGTTTACACAGTGTGTGTGTGTGTGTGTGTGTGTGTGTGTGTGTGTGTGTGTGTTACCTATATGCTCTGATGATCCGCTCTGCAATCGCGTCTCCGATCTTGTTGAACACGTGTCTGTTGTCTGCACAGCTGATGAAGAACTGATTCTGAAATAAAAAACAAACAAATAAATAAACAGACGTCTTTAACTTTCTCTTCTTCTCCTGGTTTGTCCTGATCAACATCTCATAATCACTTTTTGTGCTGCTGTTCGTGTGTATTATTGATTTTATATTTATTGTTTTCTATTTCTGCTGTTGTGATGTTTATGCACAAAAAAGGGACAGTTCACCCCAAATCAAAAATGCATCTTTTCTCTTTTACCTGTTGTGCCGTTTATCCATCTAGATAGTTTAGCGTGAGCTGCAGAGACTCTGGAACTCACAATAAAACTACCTAAATGGATAAATAGCACCACAGGCCACAGGGAAAGTATGTCTTTTTGATTCTGTCATCTTTTGAAGACCAATTTTATCCTTATTTTCATATAAATCATCATCGGTTTGATGATATCCTGGCGATCGTCACAGAGAGCATCAGTGAGGATCAAACGCACCTCAGACTGTTTGGCAGAATGTCTCAGGTAATTTTCAGGACATTTTTTATGAGCAGTTTGCAGTCTAATAATCTGTTATATAAGTGTTTAATGAGTAAGTTGTACATCACAATATTTCATGGATTTTGATTAGCTGTCAGTGTTTCTATCAGTCATCAAATCGCTCTGAAATCGCTCGCTGTAGCTGCTGTAGTTGGGCTGAGGTAGGTTCTCCCCTTTAGATGAGAAGATCAATTGACGTCTGTTTCAATTAGAAATGACGATCAGCAGATGATTAGCCTGGCTGAGCGTACAGACTGCAAACAGCTGGGAACAGCCAGCACCTCTACAAATATAAAGTTGATTTAACTGGTACGAAGACTATGTTGTAAAAGTATCAAGTCACTATTTTACAGTTGCTTATGTGCCAGACTAACATTAACTTCCTGGAGTCTTGTTTTCACGGTGAGGTTGCCAAGCAGCCAGTGAGACTTGAGGCCTGAATTAGCCTTTTAAGACATTTAGTACATTTACGTGAACCCAAGAATTCTGGTTTCTAGATGTAAACATCCACTCTGCAGCAACTCGCTTACTGTAAATCTTCATCTATGTGCAGCAGGACTTTATTTTGGAAATTATTACCAGTATTTTGGTGATACAAGAAGTGTTGAGGACCAACTTTGGAGGCTGCTGTCACATCAGAGTCTTTGTGAAGCACATGCACTATGCAAGAAGCCCATCAGAAACTCAGTTTTCGGCATAAACATACATGTGGCCAAAAAGTCAGGCAGTCAGGTCGCTTTAATCCTCTGATCCTCTAATTGCAGAAAGCCAGCAGTAAGTTTCCTGCATGTAAACAACTGTCACTTCTGCAGAAAGAACTCAAAAGGTTGGCTTGCATTTCAAAAGAGTGACAAAATGACAAAAAAAAATATATCTGCAGGGGTTAGAC
>JAJHUR010115203.1:0-11787 GCA_027495735.1 Lutjanus campechanus | reverse complement strand
GCACACAAATTTAATGGGTGATTTTCTATCTGATGCAAGCAAAGTTGTCAGGTTTAAAGAACTGGTGTTCTCAAGCTTTGTTTCTTTTCCACTGACAGCTGTACTATTCTGTAGAATATCTCTTTGATAACACAAAGACTATCGACAATGAGAGTATAGTATTCTCCCTCCTGGCATGGTACAGTGGAAGAAATTAGGGGAAAAAAAGAAAGAAAACAAGCTAATGCTTTACGCTCATACGTATCTCATCCATTTTCATACCACTGCCTACATGAGTCAGCAGATGAAGTCATTAGCTTGTTGCTGTATGCTTCCATTTAATTGTCAAGAGAATTTGAAGCAAACTTTTAAGGTGTCGCAAAAAGAAAATGCAAATTATCCAACAATGGATTTGGAAGTAACACCAGAAGTTGGCAGTTTGTGCTACGTTACGCACGACTGTAATAAACCGTGTGGAAGTTGAGGTCACGAACTGGAAACAAAACTGGTTGTTTGCCCACAGCCAATGAACCGCAAAGAGGTCATCTTTGACAGATGACAGGTGACAGTTATTCTTCCTTGTCAACTACATTTTCGACAGTGGGAACAGTTTCTTCTTATTTTCTCGAAACACGAAGAGCAAATGTGTTTCCATCTTCAAATACGCGCAATAACTCTTTTTTGAAAAGGGCAGACACCACCTCAACCAAGCATAAGAATTTTTTGGGTTAAACTGACTGTTCTCAAGTCCTAAGTCCCGCCCCTTTTTGATGTTCTCCAATAACCTGTTTCCTGTACTTACTGTACATGTGCTAGGCTTGTCTGTGGCAAAAGGAAAAACAAATTTTGAAGATGATTAAAAGCTGTTGCTGGTGGACCTGTCTTAAGTTAGCAAAATGCAAGCTAACTAGTTAGCAAACAAAAAAACAACAACCCCGAAACGGTCTATGTTTAGCCATCAAAACTACATAGCTGGGTTTTGGCACACAGACCACTGACAGATCCTTGACCCATGTTCTGCAAAAAGGGGCGGGATTAGGAAGGGCTAACTGAGAACGTTTTTTTGAATGTTGCTGTTTCCATCAACCTTATCAGATACTTTCAAATAGGTGACTTTAACGGACCATACTCGTGGTTTTGAATATTTTAGTTCATTAACAACAAAACATGTACTTTACACAATGTAACTTAAAAGCGTTTGGACGATTATCGGCAGTAATGTAAAGTACATGTTTCAAGTTTAATGTACCAAAATATTTAAAAAAATGATTGATTTGACTTGATCTTGCTATCATAAACTTGTCTCTTTCAGATGCACCATGCTGGGTGCAGCTTTATATCAAGATTTGGGGTCTAATTATCATGTACCTTCAGCATGATTGAGTGAGCCTCAGCAGTGATGCTGTATTGCTATAGTGTTTATTTTATTTTTAACGTGAGACAAGGTAAAAGCACATCCTGGCTGGTGTGTTTTGGGCGTGTTGTGGACACTCGGTGTCTGTAGTTGCAAACCGAGCATCCATCTTGAACTTATGTCATGTTGCTTCTCCATCCCACTCCATCCTGTCCTGCTCTAGCTCATGCTGGATTGATCTGCAGCAGCAGCAGCAGCAGCAGTGAGGTACCTCTCTACAAAGCAGGGCGATGATCCATTCACTTCCAGTTCCACCAAGTTCAAAAGGGGTTTCTTGAAATTCTTATTTGTAAATTTAAGACGTTTAAAAATATTAACCATGGTTTGATTTTTGCACCATAATAATATTAGTTTGTTTATACAAAGGCTTCCTGGCCATCAGTGTGTGTCTTCACGAGGAGCTCTGTGAAATATGAGCCTCAGGGAATGTCACAGTTTTGGTTTGATCTGAGGACTACAAATTTGAAAATGGAAAAAAAAATCCAGCTTTCCTGTCTGTTTTGCTGTTCACTTTTTAATCTTCCATTACTTGTCTATATTAATTCATTAATTTGGCCAACAACTTTTTTCTGAAAAGGACAGTTTAGAGCTTCTCTGCCAAGGCTAGCTAGGAAACAATGTAATGTTTTGTTAACTTTTTAGCTAGCTGACAATGTAATGAGTTATTAACATTTAAGCTAGCTAGCAAACAACGTAATATTTCATTTAAGTTTTAGCTACCTAACAAACAATGTAGCCTATATGTTATTGATGTTTAAGCTAGCTACCAAACAATATAATGTTTTGTTTAGGTTTTAGCAAGCTAGTAAACACTTTGGCCTAATAAGTTATTAACTTTTAAGATAGCTATCTAACAGTATAACGTTTTGTTAAAGTTTTTAGCTAGCTAGCAAACACTGTAATGTGTTGTTATCTTTTTATCGATCTTGCAAACAATGTAATGTAATGTCCATGTAATGTTTCATTAACTTTACAGCTAGTTAGCAAACAATGTAACATTTTCTTTGGAATACAGGGAAACCAAAAGTTAACTGTTTCCCCCTTCTTTTATGTTTTGACAGAACTTGACTTGATGTTCACTTCATTTATTTTAATTTGAGCTAGTAAACATCACCGTGTTGATTAATTAAAATTTAATTTTCGTTTCCATCAATAAACTTCGATTTGAAAAACTGAGATTAATTATTCAAGTGCTCTGTTTAATTTTAAATCTGGATTTACTCATTTTAAACCTCGTTTTGCTAAACTCTGATTAGAAATAATCTTAGGTTAAATTAGGCCCAATCTTTGTGATGCAACTAGCTCTCTGCTAAATTTGGCTCTTATGATCAGATTTGGGCCTTACTAGGTCAGTTCAGTGACATGCAAAGGCTGAAAAACACTGAAACCACTAATTTGAGAATTGAACTGAGGTGATGGCAGGTATAAACAGTGAATCGATATTAAATTATTTTGTTTTGGAGGATATATACAGTAGGTCGGTGTGTAGAACTGGTTGAATTGGAAGTGAAGCGGTCTGAAATCTGCTTCATGAAGCTTGTTTATGTTTTCTTGCCCTGTGACACCGACCCCTCTTTTCCACTGCTCCCCGAAACCAAACGCACTCCAAGCACTGCTCGCCTGCATCTGTGACCTCAAGATCCTTCACACCCTCGCAATAAATCTTACTGCTCGCACACACCCAAACATACACACATGTATGCACATAATGAAATTGTGCATGCCCTCGCAGACACACAGCCCAGCACACAGCTCCACCTGAGCGCTCACTCACCTCCACACCTGGGTGACGGGTGATTTAAAATCCTTTTTGGTTGCTCAGTGGAGCTTATCTGGTGCAGATGATCCAGTGGAATTACTATATAACTCTTGATTTTGTCCACCTGGGCACAGCAGGAGGACAGAAGCACAGGGCATCAAAGGCTCAAAGGGCATCAAGCAGACCTCAGCTAAATATATTTCTAATGCGGTGCCACCTACTTGACACATTTTTGTGATAAATAAATCCAAGTCCTCCTGTCATAATTATAATGTCGCTGTCAGGTGGAAACTTTATTCTGCCAGAAAGACATTCTTGGTTAGGTTTAACAGGGAAAAATGCTGTTAGGAGAAGTTATCCTTCTAGGCTTTCTGCCAGAAAGTCCTTGGTCAAGCGTAGAAGAATAAATTGCTGCTGAGAGAAGTTATCCTTTAAGGTTTTCTGCCATAAAGCCATTCATGGTTAGGTGTATGGGGAAAATATGCCATTAGGAGAAGTTAGCTTTTAACGCTGGGACAAATCACCATTGAGAGAAGTGACCATTCAAGGCTTTCTGCCAGAAATCCCTTCTTGGTTAGGTTTAGAAGGGGTTACGGTCACTGTTGGGAGAAGTTAGCCTTCAAGGCTTTCTGCCAAAAAGCCCTTCCTGGCTATGTTAAGGCAGAAAAAATGCTGTTGGGAGAGGTTAGCTTTCAAGACTTTCTGGCAGAAAGCCCTTCTTGGGTGGGTTTAGGGGCAGAAATTGCTGTCGGGAGAAGTTAGACTTCAAGGATTTCAGCCAGAAAGCCCTTCTTAGATAAGGTTAGTGAGAAGAATTGCAGTTTAGGGGGAAAGCTCACCATTGGGAGAAGTTTGGTATTAAGCCTTTCTGCCACACAGCCCCTCTTGGTTAGGTTTGGGTGGTCGGGGGGGTCGCCATTGGAAGAAGTTAGCCTTCAAGGATTTTGGCCAGAAATCTTGTTCAGTTTTAGGGAAAAAATAATGGTTTGGGTTACAATAACAAGATTTCTGTCAGAAAGGCTAACTTATCCCATGCACTAAAGTGTCAGGGTTTGAGTTCATACAGTGAGAAGGGCTTTCTGGCAGAAATCTTCCTGCTACAAATAATAATTTCAAAAAAAAAATACAAACAAGGTTTACCCCCGACAGCAACAACTAATAAAACAAGATTAAGAAACCAGTGTACAAGGTGTTACAGAAAACCTAAAAGAGAACCTCCCTGCTAGTTTGCCAGTGCTGTCTCTCCCTCCTCAGCTGTCGCTCCTCTGACACTGGATGATAATGAAGCTCTGTCTAACGAATGCGGTTCCCCTCAGAATGTGGCCTTTGACCTCTACCCTCCAACCTCTTACCTGTTTTCTTCCCTTTCTCCTTCTGAACTTGTTTCTGTCACAGGGATGATGTGTGAGATGTGATGCACTCCAGTAAATAACACTTTTCCCTTGCAAGATACTGCATATACAGGTGCCGTGTCTTTTCTCAGCTTGGTTTTAACCCCTGTGGTCTAAAAATACTGACCCTTGGCATGCTGTCGTATGCTGCTACCTGCGTGCTCTCCCGCTGAGGTTCTAACCTTTTCATCGTATTTGTCGTTCTTCCTATCTTCCTGGGCATGAAAATCTGGCCTTTATATTTGCTCGCACACATATATACACACACGCACACACAAGGTTAGCCTCGGCTCATTAGCTAGACAGATGCTGAAAGTTAATGGAACATGAAATAGGCGACATTTGACACTAAAGGCTTGATATGAAATGTTTGTTACAGGCAGGAGATGGCCTTAACATAAATTATGATCTAAATCTGCAATTTAGGGAACATAAACATCTTGAAAATATGTGTATTTATAACATTAGACTGCCATTTTTTCACTGGTAGAGCTACTGTACTGTGGACCAATATGTGGTCAGGGAAACGCAATGCATTTTCCAGTGAAGCAGAAGCAAAACGTGCTCATTTGTTGTTCTCGCTTGTGTCTCAGTGTTCAATGAAGTGCATGTGTTTGCCATTGGACTAGATTACATTTGAAATGTATGCTGCTGTTGGCATTTTTAGGTTGCTTGGGAAAAGAGCTAATAGCTACTAAAAACTAATATTATTCCATTAACACAAGAAACTCATGTTAGCCTTTTTTATGAAGTAATGTTTTTCACCCGTCGCACTGGATGATTAAAAGAACAAACATCGCCAGCAGCAGATTATATAAGATGTTGTTAATTAACATTAACGGGGCAAGAAACTTGCAAAAAGCCCAAATTGAAACTCAAACACTGTATAACACCACTGTATGAGTGGCTGTGGACTGTGTGTTTATGTAAACAACCATAATGACCAATAGAGTGGTGAGTCTTCTCTGGCAAAATGACCTGGAATGATCAGTTTTTAGGAGTTGAAGTAAACCAGTTAAATATGTTTTTTAAAAACTGTCTATAAATGAGGACCTCCAGTATTTAGATCAACCAGGAATGTCAGTCTGCCGTCCACCACTTTGTTCCAGACTAAAACACCTGAACAGCTATTGGATTGATTTGGATTGGATGCATGGGTTTTACAGACATTCATGGCCCACAGAAAAGGAACGTTTCATCTAGCACAGCCATTAACAACGCTTTATTTGAAGGGGTGTGCATAAGACTGACATTACACCATCATAACCATGACATTTAAGGATGAGGGAGTCTTTAGGAATGTTTATGACAGTCGTCATTAAGTGTCATTTGGACAATTATAACATTTTTAATCCAAATCTGACATTGTTTGAGATGTCTTTGTTATGACAACTTGACATTTAGCTTATAACAACATTTAGCAAATAGATGTGGTGTGCATATAAGTTGCCATATATACCACAATTATAATGTCTCATGACAGCTGATGTTAAAAGCAACCACACACAACAGTATAATGTAATGTTAACACATAAAGCTAAATAGCTTCTTGAAGTTTTATTATTTGGCTTGCTATGATGTGTTTATGACAGGTTATATTGCCTTGGTTAATGTCAAACTGTCATAAGAAAGACATTGACAGGTTATGTTCTCTTATTTTATGCTAAGTCATGTCATATCAAAGACATCTCAAACAATGTCAATATTGCATAAAAATGACAATTTACCAAATGGCACTTAATGACCAGTCATAAACATTCACGAAGAAACAACTACAGAGACTAAAACAAATTAGAAACGGGTTCAAAACAACTACAAAGAGACACAAAATGACCACAAACGGATACAAAACGACCACAAAGAGACACAAAATGATCACTAAGCGACTCAAAACAACTACAGAGAGACTTTAAATTACCACTGAGAGATTCAAAACAACTGCAAAGAGCTAAAATGACCACTAAAAGACTCAAAACAACTACAAAGAGGCACAAAATGACCACTTACAGATTCAAAACAACTACAAAGAGAGTTAAAACGGCCATTAAGAGACTCAAAACAACAACAAAGAGACTCAAAATGATCACTAAGAGACTCTACGACGCAAAATGACTACAAAAGGACAATAACCTCTGTAAACACATGCAAAATGACTACAAAGAGACTCAAAGCGACTACAAAAGAGGCATAAAACAACTAGAAAAAGACACAAAAGAACATCAACAATTGCAAAACAATCATCAGATGCAAAATATTACTGAGAGACATAAAATGACATTAGCCGTTGTTTGTGTCTCTTTTCTTTCAGTCTTGTTGTTTTGTTCCTATGCAGCAGGTGTGGGGGGACCTTTTCCACGTCTCTGCCCATGAGCCCATTGTTTCACAATCCCTCCATTGTCATAAGACACAACTGTACAACAAACTGCCCACACTGAAGCATATCACCAATAAACAGAACACCTATTCATACGGGGAAACTACCTAAAGATAATCAAACATTTATATTTAGCATGTTTTGGGATACTTGAACACTCTAACCACATGGTGTGTGGTGACAGGATACAGAATATTGTTCAGTGAAAATTACATAACAGGTGAGGGGAAGTGGATTTGTCTCCCTTTGTGCTTCACCTCACACATGCTGCACTGCGCTCTAATTAGAGCTACAATAATTGGATGCAATAATTGGATGTTGCCTCACTGACACGCGTTGTTCCTGTGTAATAAGGTGGCATGTGAAGTACATGTGTTGAGGACTAATTCACCTCACATTGGTTCCACTGTTGATGAGATTTAATTGGATTTGGACATATTTATAATACAGTTCCAGTTGTAACGGCTGCCGTCACTTCAGAACAGCACCCGGTCTGACTGGACATAGAACATTAAACAAATACCAACAACGTCTCACAGCAGTTTGTGAAATAGTTTGTATACGGACACAAATTTTCCATTTTTTTCAGGACACTCAGCACAATATTCAGACTAATATTTTATCCACTGTCATTGTCATTCTGCAATCAAATCAGCAGTAGGCATGTATTTATTTATTTATTCATGTATTTATTCATTTTTTGATTTAAAAAGATTTCAAAATAAAACTTACTGAGAAACATTTCAGGTGATGGCTTCAGTTTGGTAAGGGTTAGAAAACAATCATGGTTTGGTTTTTTTTTTAAAAAGCAACAACAAAAAACTTCTTCCTGCCCCCCCAATAGTTGACTAAATCATCTGACGATGAGACGATGAGAAGAGTCTTAGTCTTAGTTTTAATTTATTCGTTAGTCAGAGAAAAAAAAAAACTCCTTTCGGGAGTTGTGCCTTGCCATTAGGTTCGGGGATTTGTTGCAACACAGACATTTGTTGTAACACTGAAGGCACCAGAACACTGCTGTTAGAAGTCCTATTAGAATAGGACATGACCTCAGAGAGTCCAGTTTGGTGACCAGGATTACAGTACTGAGGTGATTTACACACAGGCTCCAACCAGGACTCCAACTCCCTGAAAGATGACAACATGGGGGGATTCAGATGGAGACAGGAGGTTGAAGTGGTTGAATTTGTAAATTAGCAAGTTAAATTGTAGGTTATCCATCGTGCTGATGAGTCCGCAAGTATTTGTTTTTGTGAAGTTAGACGTCATTTATTTGTGCGGCTTGAGCAACAAGGTTACACTGTGATGAATCACTATGTTCAGACACTCAGAATCATTACCGCTTTTGCCATTAGCAATTAACACGCATCATGCTTCGTACCCAAAAATATGCATGTAAATAATTAAATCAATAAAATGAATAAATAAAATAAAATAGATAAATGGCTTGAACTACAACTACGAGTCAAAATCTCCAGTTGAGGGCAGCGTTTCCTTTTCAAGTGTGTATAGAACTTAGGTTGGCCATGAAATTTGCGAAAAACACGGCAGGCCATGTTTCTTTCTTATTTTCAGGTGATTATACATTAATAAAAATATACTTATGATTATTAGATTTCACTTCTCCCTCATTCTGCCAATAAATTCCCAAACATCTAATACAGTGGATCTTTGAAAGAATCAGCGTCACTCATCCATCCCGTCCTCTGCCCTGTGTAGAATTTTTTTTTTTTTTTTAGCTCTTTATACTATGTTAATCCTTATTATTTTAAAGGTTGGGCTGAGTTTCACGGAAAAATGTACATTTCGTGTCCTTGTATAAGAATCTATTGCTACATTATTCTGCTGTGATACTGGATATTATTGTTCTTCTACCTTATTGTCTATGAATAAACATGAAAAAAACACATACGATTTGAAAAGGAATTACAATTTTTTAATCAAACATGTTCCGGTACCATTTTTTCCCCTTTCTTTTAGCCTACTGATTATTTTACCGTGTAAATTTTGTGTATTGATTGATACAGAGTACTAAACCGATACCAATACATTAATTATACATGTATACACACATGAATTTCTGCGTAGACTTGCGTGCTCGCCTACCAATACCAGTGTTTTGAGGCAGTATCAGAGGTTGGTATTTGAACAGCCCTAAAAAAAATGAATAGCCACTTATAATTTAAACAGTGAGACACTGAACATAAGATCATGATCATGTGCAAAGTGTTCTTTCCCCTTAAATCAAGATAATGTGATAAATAATCATGAATCTGGCAAATGAAACGGCATTATATTTAACCCATAATCACGCAGCCCTGAGTGTCAGTACTCCTCTTTGCTGCAGTACCTCATATAACAAGTCATATTTTAGCATACATTATGTTTAGTTAATGTCTAATTAGGCTGTGAAAGTGAAGGATATGTAATTTAAAGAGCTACAAGTCAATCTACTAATGATGGAGCCAGCTCTCAGAGGTTTTAATGGGAGGAGGTCAAGTCTCCGAGGAGGAGGAAGCAGCCTTTCACTCTTGATCTGTCTGTCTCTCCCCTCACACATTTCCCCTCCTGTCTCCCTCCCTCTGCATCATATTCTCTCTCTGTCCATGGATATTCATGAGTCAACAGAGTGAACTTGCAGTCTTCTCACCAGCAGAGATTAACGGAGGTGTTAGGAGCGCGGAAAGGCCTCGGGGATGAATACAAGCGTTTGGAAGCATTAGTTACTGCCGGCGAGGTGCTGATCTGTTCTCGTCAAGTCACAGCTCAGTGAGACAAGTGTTGAAGCCCCAATCTGTGATTTGGGCTGTTGCTGTTTCATGCAACCTTTTATTATTAATGTTTTTTTTTCTTTTTCAGGTAAACATCACACATCAATGTGTTTTTGGTCAAAAAAAAAAAAAAAAAAGCTGTAAAAAAAAGAAAATGTCTATTCTAGTGAAATCACTTTGTCACTTTGCAGCTGTGTGTGTTTTCTAGCTTGTTTTGCACATGGTCATTGCATTACATGATGCTCATCAGCTTTGGCTTTTTCTTTTGCATTCAGCTTCTCCACAGCTGCAGTCTTTTCAGAATTGAATAAAACAGCACAAACATGCCAGGAAGGATTGTTGTTTTTACACTTTTAGGTCATGGTAAAAACCTAAAAATGTAAAACTAAGACATTTTATGTAGAAACACATTATTGGCAACAGTGAAAGCGCGTTATTGTAACAATTTCGAGTGTTAAATTAACAGCTCTGTACTTAAAATGCTTCTCACAATGTTCATTATGTTTTTTATAAATGTAGTTATTCTAATCCAGGTACAAATCATTTGGGGTTTTTTTTGCACCAGCTGTAGGTCAGGTATTTAATACTCTACTATTGAAACATCTTCAAGAAATTCATAATTACCTTAATAATAAGCCTTAAAATGATTTTTATTGTCAAATTATTTATACGGCACATTGACTGTCAGTGATGTTAGTTGAACACATGTAAAGGCTGCAACACGTTCTCACACCCAACTTGTCAAATACAGCAGTTTGGTTAAGTGGCCCTATGCTTCAAACTATGACGCTGTTGGTGCCCGTAGGTTTTGCACATGCAGAAATATAAAACGTCTGGGTAGATTTTCAAAATAATGGCACAAAAATTACTTGTTTCGGTTAAGGCAACAAAACTACTTGGTTAGTTTTAGGAAATGATCATGGTTTAGCGTAAAATAACTACACTATAAATTCACGTACATAACGTAATTGTTTAACAACGTAAGTTTAGCTACAGAAGCTACGTAACTGTACGTTATGTAAGTTTTAAAAAAAAGTCAACACTGACTATTTGATTGGTTTCACACCAATACAAAGCCTTGTCTCCTGAGTGAAAGTACTTACATTTGCAACTTATGTACATTCCGTAAGTTAAGAAGAAGTCAAAATTGACTATGGGTTTCACACAGGACACAAACCCCGTAAATTATGTAGTTTTCATACATTACTTAACTTATGTATGACACGTAATTTTCGTAGGGCCTACGTTATGGAAGTTTAAAAAAAGTCAACGTTGACTATTGGCTTCACCCAGGACACAAACCCTGTGCATTATGTAGCTTTCGCACATTACTTATACTTATTCATGTTATGAAACTTACAGGGCTTACGTTACTAAAGATGTCAACACTGAGTATTGGTTTCACACTGGACGTTAAAACATTAACGTTTAACATTAAGTTAAAATGAAGTCAACGCTGACTACGGGTTTCGCACAGGACACAAAACCTCATTCTCCTAAATGAAAGTGCTGTGTGTTTGACACAACCATCCACCCTTACTCCATACGCAGACTTCTTGCTCTTTATAGTACGCCACCTGACTTTGATGGTACATCAAAACATAACGTTAGAGGAGAACCTACAATGTCATTGTTTGAAGCACAGCGGCATTGATCAAACTGGTGTATTTGACTCATTGGTGGGTGAAAACAGGTTGGTAAGGGTGTGTAATTCCAGCTGAGTGTGATTTCATTGTATTTAATATCTGGAGTGTTCCTCCACCCACAGATAGCGAGAAGATTGGGATAGTAGACATCTCAAAAACATCAAGATGAAACGTTTTCATCATGAGCAGTCTTTGCCTCACTTGGCACCTTTAATGTACACTAGTGTATTTCCATGGACTTCATGCAATCTAATCTGGCTCTAGATTCATGGCTGTGTTCACACGTACTCTTTTATCGCACAACAAAGCATCGTGAAAGGATTTATCCTTCCATGACTAAAAAAAGCAGCTTGTATTAGCTTCTGTGTTCCTCTGATTTATATCTTACTCCCACTGCTTGCTACAGACACTGCATTATTTAACAATACTCACTTATTACAATCATTTTCCATG
>JAJHUR010115202.1:0-11892 GCA_027495735.1 Lutjanus campechanus | reverse complement strand
TGTTTGAGTCATTAGTGTGTCTTCAGAGACGCCGACACAAAGCAGCCTATGGAAATAAAACAATGGCATTTCACACTGTTGACCACTAACTGTACACTGTTCACTGGTTCGCTAATTTATAGGATATATTAACATACTTATAGTCTTTATAGCATGACCACAGAGAATTCTTTCTTCTGATTGGTTATAAGGTTAGGGCGGGCACTGCATGACCCTGATGTAGTGTCCACAACACTCCTGGGTTGTAGATTCCAGTCTGCTCCATGTGACTATTAAAAATTGAGTGTTATTAGTCGCTGTGTTATGCATTTAAATCACAGCATTTTGTGTATTTTATTATAAATCTCAATCGTTTGTTTAATTTACACACATTTGATAAGGGGACAGTCCCTGAACATGTGTTAAAGCAGTGATTCCCAAACTTTTTCCACTATGCCCCCCTTTCGGAAGCGAACAAAAGTTCAAGCCCCCCACCACAAAATTTTCAATCAATTGTTAACATTGTACATGGACCCCAGGAAGAGTAGTTGCTGCCTCGGCACCAACTAATGGGGATCCAATTGACAAATAAACAAATAAAATAAACAAATAAACAATAATTGGGGATGGAACTGATAAAAAAAATAATTCAAAAGTTAAATTTTAGCAAAATAAAGGTCAGCTGGATAGAAACAGCAAACTCATGTGTTTAATCCCCCTACATAGACCATATTCATTCAGCTTTGTTTCACTCTTTTTTTCCTCCCCTGATCTTTCGCGCCCCCTTTGCCGTGGCTCCACCCCCCCAAAGACGCCATTTACGCCATGTTTTTAGCAGAAATGTCAACTGTAGCATGTAACCGGTAGGATGTAAACATGGCGTCAATCTCGCAAGACTTCGTATATATCTTAATGGACGCACATGCGGAAGTCTCGCGAAACTCTAATTTTCTACACATTAAACCTCACATATGTACTTTTTAAAACCATGCTCTGAGGATGGCATTGTCAGTTGGTTGGGTCCACTAGTTTGGTCCAGACGGAAATATCTCAACAACTGTTGGATAAATTGCAATGAAATTTTGTCTAGATATTCATTTGCTGCAGAAGGATGAATCTTAATGACTTTGGTGATCCTCTGACTTTTCCTCTGGTACAACCACCCAGTCTAACTAGTCACTTTTCTTGACATCTACAGGCTGGATCGGCACTAAATTTTCACACAAAACATCCATAGATCCGGGACGGTGCAACCTATTTTCGGATTTGATGATTTAGAGTGAAATGTCTCAACAGCTACTGAATGGATTGCCATGGAAGGATGAAATGTAATAACTTCAGTGCCTTAACTTTTCCTCTCCATCATCAGATCAAAGTTTCAAACTGTTCAGTACTTTGATTTAAGACTAAATAAATGATGCTGCCTGTGACATCCACTGTGATTTCTTAGATATTGATAGATGTTGTTTACGGTCTCTCTTCTTTTTTTTAAATCTGTTTTAATCTCTTTATTCTTTGATATTTTTTAGTTTTTCACACTTTTTATTTTGAACTGCCTGTTAATTTACCCTTCACCTTGTCTAGCCTGCCAGTGTAGCCTCATTAACAACGTCTCTTCTGGAGTGACATGGCCATGAGTTAGAGCAGCTTCACTCTGTTGGCACTGCGTTAAATGTCACAGTGCTCTCCAGATAGCTCCTGTCACAGGTCTGATGGCGGTAGCCCTAGCGTAATCTTGTCAGCAAGCTGCTATGGAGTTTGTCCCTATCCGGCGGTGTGGGAAGGCTCGCAGGCGCAAGCGACCAGTTGTGTGGCCTGGTCCACAATCACCCCTACTGACCGCGAACTCATTTTCAACTCTTGCCAGCCCCATGAGTGATCCCATATTGACCCATGAGCCTCTCCTGCCCCTGCCAACAAGGTTAAGCAACACATACTAGTGACAGTAGACTCCGTTACCTGCCATGTTAGACTAGCAACATCAGCGACTGTTTGCGGCTTACCCAGGGCCAGAGCCTCCGACACTATACACTACACAGCATCACACGGGGAGAAACAGGGAACAATACTTGCCAACCTCTGGACCAGTGCCAGTTCCAAAACTTTTTTCCTTGGAGCCCCCCCTACTTGCATCATCTGAGCTGATAATGAATTGAAAGTCTAAAAATGGCAGTATTTGCACCTCATTTGACATTGTTTTGTCTGGCGTAGCCATTCACTGAATAAAAAAAATGTAAAATCAAACTTAAAATAAGAAAAAAAAAGATGAAAAAACAAGAAAAAAATGAAAATGAGAAAAATAACTGTTTTATATCTTACTAATTATTAATGATTAATCAATTGTTAGATATAAAACTATCAGTTAAGGAAAATGCACAAACTTAGCAACCTGAATAGGATACCAACTCTACTTACAGACAGGTGACACAATTTTAAACGTGAACCTTTGTCGTGTTTTCCCCTGATTTGTCACCCGTCTGTAGAATTCTATCACGAAACAGACAAAGAACAGAACAAACAAATTTTTGGGGACCCCCCGTTATTTCTGGCGCCCCTCCTCCAAAAGGGGTCCCGGAACCCAGGTTGGGAATCAATGCTTTCGACCTCCAAAACAAGGAGTTTTTCAATACCAAAAAATAAAAATGAATTTCAGAGACTCAGTTTCTTCCTTTTTAGTGACTTTTAAAGAATGAAAGTAACAAAATAATAAATACACTGCAACAGCACTTTTATGTTGAATACTGTGTGTTGAATAATTTTACTATTAATTCTCAGGAAAGAATACAGAATAATTTGTCCCTCCAGCATGAACTTGCAATATCTCTGGCATAAACTAATATTCATCACTTTTCATTAATTCATTTAGTTTTTGCACCTGCCCCTAAAATAAAACTGATGTGGATTTTACTAAATGCATCCCCTTACTTTTAAAACTTTTCTTACAAAGTTAAGAAGTTAGTTAAGAAGTCTTGTTTGGTGTAGCTTTGTTGTTGTTTGGGTAGACTGTAAGAGTTGTACGGAGCCTGTACATGTTGTGTAGTGTCAGACACGGGTTGTGATCATGAAAAGGGGGAAGAAAAAATTGTCAGAAATTGGGAGAAATACAGGAGAATTGTGATCCCAGGGGGAAACAGAGAGGGTAACGAAAAACCTGAGTCTCCTGGGAAAATCTGGAAAGTTGGCACATATGCAGGGAACTCGGGCGCACACCACTACCAGCTTCGGCAACATCGTAGTTCATGTCTGCGCCAATAACATATGCCTGAAGCATGTATCAGAAACTGTCATAAAAAGTTGTGCGTGATGTATGTACAGCATTTATTGCATGTCTGTGGGAGAGGGATCCTTCCTCTGGCTCTTCCTAAAGTTTCTTCCATTTTTTTCCCTGTTAAAATTTTAAAGTTTTTCCTTACCTACCTTGTAAGGACAGATTTTGTTGTACACTGTACAGATTGTAAAGCCTTGTGAGGGAAATAGTTGGTTGTTTAACTAATATATTGTTTATCTGTAAAATATAAACAGGATCTATATGGTGACATGTTGTAAATAGACTGAATAGCCTGCTGATGTTTCTGTAAAAGCACTTGTTGACAACAGCTTCTTGTAAGATTCAGTGGACCAAGTATTAGTATTGAGTCGCTCAGGTATGAAAAATAGAAACTCCTCAGTTCAACATATTTACTTGTTTTAAAAAACCAGATGCCGACATACAGAATAACCTCCAGCCTTCCTTCCTTAGAGCTAAGGAAGTGCCGGCGCCTAGGGGCCCGGCGCTCCTGGTCCTGATTGATTCTTTAATAAGGAATGAACAGCAGCGCCTGGTACTTTGGGTAATTGTCATATTTGTCACCCTCAGAGGCGAGCTGAGGCGGTGAGTGTGAGCGGCTTCTGTGATCTAATTGGACAGAGTTATCAGACGGTGAACAGCAGCAGCGGAGCAGCGAGCAGCGGTGATCCATATCCTGCTCCAAACGAGAATGAGGAGTCGTTAGCAGAGACAGAGAGACATTAGGAGCATCGCACACATGCATCAATTTACGCACGTCCCCGTAAACACACATACGCGCGCTCGCACGTTCAGTGTATCATGTTGATTTTAGTGCCAATACGTCTGCTCAGATTTATAGCCAAAGACTGCTTTACAAATGTGCACATGGATATTCATCTTCACCTGAAAATTACACCAGATGCAACACACCATTGTAACAAGCACTACAAATCCTTCATCTTCTCCAAGCTGTTGAATATCACCAAATGTTCCATGAAAAAAAGTTAAATAAGTATAACATTTGATCGTTCATGAAAAGTTTTTTTTTTTGTTTTGTTTTTTGCACTCGCCAATTTATTTTGTTTTGTAAGTTGACGTGCCTGTGATTAATAATCTGTTTACGTGCCTGTGGTTCTTTATGGGGGGGGAGCTTAAAACACAGCAAGCAAGAAGCAAGTTTTTGCTGAACACCAGCGAGCAACAGATACCAGATACATGAAGTTCAAATGCTTGTCCAGCAGCAAATGAGCCAAACCTTCTGTGCAATATTCAGTTTTCCTTTGATATGTGTGAATATTCATGACATGATGCATTTGATTGTGTGTGTGGGCGTGTGTGTGCACGCCTACAGTGGTTGTGGGGACCGATCTCAAATTCAAAGGTTTGCTGTAAGATATAGATGAATTTTTATTTTACTTTTTTGTGCCTTTATGTGCTACAGTCTTTCTCATACACGGTCTTTAAAATAAAAACCTAAACTAACTCATTATTTTGAGAAGGTTGCACATTATTTTAAAATAAAGACATTATTTTGAAATTTCCATTCTGGACCAGGGTTCAAATTAATGCCAAATTTTTCACCAAATTAATAAGTGTCTGTTAATGAGTCAAAAGAAATCCTTAATAATCTTGTAGAAGGCGTAGATGTTTATAACTGTTAAATTAAGCAAAATGTTAATGGGGTTTGGCTGCAGTGAGACAGACAGCCACTTAACTCATTGTCCAGAGTGTGATTTCAGAGCAGTGGGCTTCTGATTTCAGGATAATGGGCTTAAATTTACATTGACAGAGAATTAACAGTTTTAAACAGCCGATCACCTTACAGTGAGGACGCCTACTGTCTGTTACTGTCAAGTTACGAGGTTTCATGCATTCTGTGCTGCCTGCGCAATGGGTACATATTGGTCCTTTAAGTTATGAGTCTGACTTCAAACTAAAAAATAAAAAATAAAAAATAAAAGTAAAGACAGTTTCCTTGAAATTATGAGTTTTCTCAGCATTTTTTTAAGTGTTCTGAGTAGGCCTGCGATTTTAATTAATATCCAAACCTTCCATCTGAGAAGAAAATACTTTTATTTTAGTATTTTTTCACACCAGCAGTTTTACCAGTGGTTGAGTAATATTTAGGTAATGTAAGTCCTTCTACTTGAGTACAGATTTTCAGTAATTTTTTCCTCCAGTGATTTTTTTTATTAGATTTTTTTATTATTTAATTTTTATTTTACCTTTATTTAACCTGATAAGTCAAATGAGAATCAATTCTCATTTACAATGACCACAGGGCCAGGAGGCAGCAACCGGAGGCAAGTGGAAACAATAAAACATAGGTACATCTAGGACAAGGAGGCAATCTCACAGTGAATTAAATCACAATATATACATTATATACAACAGTGTTCCTAAGGAAGAAAATTCAGAAGCAGCCGCATTTCTCAGAAACTACCGTTTGTAATGACTTATTAAATGTGTGTGAAACGGAGTAAAGGTGTGGAGTTTTAGTCATCATAGTTGAGTTTTTTTTAATCTCGCACAGGTCAAAATCATTTTTACAGACTGATCTGATCTGTGAAGATCGAACTCCTCAACAACTCAAAAAGGCTTTTCACAGTGTTTCCTAGTTTATTAAAAGGATTTTCTCCTTGAGAGAACTCGTGCTGCTGCTGCTGCCGCCGCCTTTACATTAATCTGCTGGCATTCAATTCAGACAGCTGTGTTGAAAGTGATACAGAAATGTTACCGTATCCGATGTGCTAAATTGCCATCAGACTGATGCCAAGAGGTGCAGGTCTGAAAGGGCCTTTGTTCACTTTGACTGATGACTGACAGAAATGTTATAGAAAAACACACTGTGGGTGTTGATTACCCTTCATACTGTAAACCTCACACATGGTAAACGTCATATCCAAAACCCGCACACAGACTGTAAATACGGCTACAGAATGGCAGACAGAGTGAGTTGCAGAGTGAGTAAAAGGACGTGCAGAAAGCGATTGCCTCCTCAACAACAAGCGGGGGCGGAGGAGGCTACCTTGTTTGAGAACTTGTGATGAAAGAGTTGGACTAATGTGCGCGTGTCTTCTGCAATAATTTATGACCCCCTGCAGCTGTGCAAATACCAGTGTTGAGCAACATTCCTCACTGCAAATGACGGCCGGAGTTGCAGTATTATAATGACGGATCAGCGCTGGATAATTCATCTGAGGGCCCTAAAATATGCAATTACTCTGCAGTTGCTCCGGATCCATCTATCACGGTGCTCAGCGATTCGCCTTGAAAAGGCAGCACTTTTATCAACACAACAGTAAGTGATAGAAAGTTATAGACCCTCGTGTTCGGCGTTCGCTGCCTGAGAAAGACAAAGATCCTTTAAACGACAGGAGGACAACTCTGAGGGGGGAAAATACCACCAAGTTGCAAAATTCCCCCTCAGTGATGAGCCAAGTGTTCTGCCCTCTGACCTCCACAATGAGGAGCCGGGGGAGTGAATGAACATTTTCCAAAACACAATCAATCCATCCTGAAACAAAGAAAAATCATTCCCAGAAGAAATCTCATGTCCAGGCCTCTTAATGTCTCATTATTCTGTCAACGCAATCTCTTGGCTCCCGCAGTCCTTTGAAAAACAACCATCACTTGATTTCATATTTTATCGCTATCTGTCACGAGTCCAACGCTGATTTTCTGATGCCAAAATTCCAACGCTTTGAAAAACAGTGCGCATGATTGCAAAAAGATCCTCCTGATGATTCTTGCTGTAATAAGCAGGGGTATCAATCAGCATGTTTGCCAGAGGAATTGTTTCTTCCTCTCCTTTTTTTTTTTTTCCTAGAATGAAGACTAGAGTCTGTGATGGAGATGTCTTTAGTATCTCAGCGGGAGCTGCAAAAGATAAAGGGTGGAGGCAGCTCATTGAAGCGGTCTTTGTGTAGTTGACCGCCTGTTTCTAGGTCAGTGGTTCTCAAACTTTTTGTGCCATGTACCCCTTTGAAGGTTAAATGAAATGTCAAACCCCCATCCCGCTGAAAATTACAGAAACTTTCACCAACTGTGAAAAGGGGAGAATTAACGACATACCCAACAAAAATCGCTGAAATGTTCAGTGATAAATGCTGATCACTGAAATAATATCGTTTAATATAGATTTTAAGTGAGTCTTAATTGAATATAAATTCATTTACTTAAAGATGAAGTACTTTATGTACACTTTTATCAGTGAAAACAACAGTTCCTTGTAATACTCTTTCCACCACAACAAAGAAAATAAACTCAGCAGGCTACCTCACTCACTACAAGTAAGTTGTTTTCTGGTAATGCGCAACACAGCAATATCATCATCATATGACCTATACTGTAGGAGGAAACAAAAGGGAAGGTGGTTAATGACCCCTAAAACACTAAAAATGTGGGGGGAAAAAACACATTTAAAATGCATGTATACACAATCATTTATGTACAATCGTACATAAATGAAATCCACTCATGATATGTGTTGTTTTGAAATGTTGGGGATTCAGATTAGCTCACATACTATCGATCTCAAGACAAGGGATTTTTTCTGAGGCTGCCGTATTTTGACACTGAGCCTCTCAACTGGAAAAACTCCAAAAAAATCTCTCTGTAGAGCTTTGTGTTAGGATAGGAGTTTTTTTTTTTTAATGCACAGTATGATGGTGAACGTATGCATGCAGATGTATTTGTGCATATGCTCATGTTGCCTCTAGTTTCACATGTGTATAACTCTGAACTTTATGATGAGTATACTAGGTTACATGTACAGTATCTCACGTCCACAGACCCACATTTCTTTGCAGAGAAAAGCAGTTCAGAGGTCTTTCTTCAGATGGCTGATGAAAGAAAACTGTAATTCAAAATTGCACCAAGTCAGTGTAGTCTCAGACTTTGAAAACCCTGTGTAAATATATATTATTGTATATTGTATATGTTGATTAATGATTAAAATAATTACCTCAGTTTATTAGAAAAATTCTAATTCAAAATGACAAAATAAGTTCACAGGACAGGAAGGGTATTAGAAATTGTAATCTGAAAACTAGCTGGTAATTTAAGCTGACAGACAAATGTAAAAGTACCTGACACATCTGGGTAAACTGCATTTTCGCACCCTCTATTTGTAATAATCTGCAAAAAGATCTAAAATTAAACACATTTACATCCATTGATGAATTTAAGGGTATCATAAAGTATGTGACTGTTTTACTTGAGAGGCCACTGTTAGGGATGGACATCTCAACAAAAACAAAAAAATAATTATTAATTTTAATTATCATTTTATCATAGTATTTCTGTAAAAACTATTGGCACTGTTGTTTATATATAGTTGTACTCATATTTCATGTGTTATTATGAGTGCATGTGTGTGATTTCCTGGTCTTTTTTTTTTCCATTTAAATATGATTATCGTGAAAATTCACATATGCATTTAAGAAATGATCTGTATCAGTAAAACTGTAACAAAAAGTATCTATATCACATATAATTTCAAATGTTTTAATATTGCCTGTTCCTTATCACTTTGCTATTCTTCTGTTTTTTGTTTCTTTTTTCAGTTTCAGTTTTTCTTTTGTCAGTTTTTGATATCATGTTTTATGTTGTTACTACTACATTGACCAGGTCTCTATTACAAAAGACATTTTTTCATTTCAGTCTTCCTGGTAAATAAATAAATTAAAATAAATGTGCACTGTTCTTGAGTAAATGAATGATCCTACTGATCTAATAAATACGTATTACAGCATACAAGCCAACCCACCTACAGTAGATAATTGGATGGAAATTATTAAGGAGAATCATGAGATGGAAAGACTGACTTTCCTTCAACATACATACATCACAAGATGGACAAAATGGATCAAATACTGGTCGGAATAAGGACTGTGGTTGGTGACCCTACCTTCATGGTTTAAACCTTTTTTTTTTGTTGTTGTTTTGTTTTGTTTTGTTTTAAATGTCGTTCACCTTACTTCTATGGTATACTTTACCAGTCTCGCAGAGTTAGATACAAATTATAAAGTGACTGTATAAACATGCCCCTGTACATATTCTCCAGTATAAGTCTGTTAGACTGAAATTTATGGATAATATAGTGACTAGCAACTTTGTTGTTGTACTGTACATTAATTTTGTTTGATTTTGTTTTTTTCTTTCTTGCCAAAAAATATTTAATAAAATCTAAGTATTAAAAAAAAGTATTACAGTGCAGATTTTTGGACAGTATCTCATTGAAAGCATTCTGTTGCACTCAGACACATGAAGAGTGACTGAAGAGAGCTTGAGCGAGAAGTTCAAACCCAGAAATCAAACAAATAGACACCCGGGCTACGCGGGGTTAAGAAAGCATCTTACAAAAAATCATAAAAAATCTTTAAAAAACATTTAAAAAATCTCTTGAAACATCACAGTGTCAAAGTTTGGACAGAGACAGAAGGTGAACAGAGCTCACAGCTGAAATCAAATCTCTTAAAATGTCCGGGTCTCTTTCCATTTGTCCGTGTGTGTGTGTGTGTGTGTGTGTAGGTGTGTGTGTTGTGACCTCTGTGGAGTCTCAGCAGTGCTGTAGGACAAAAACAGCTCATCAGCAAACACATCAGAGTTTATTTACTCGTGCTAACCCACTCAGCAGCGCCTTTCTCCGGCAGATGAAGCCCTACTCCTTTCATATCCATTACCGCATTATTCGCCGGTAATATCTGTGCCAGCATTATGACTGTAATTATGACTGTCATTCAAGCCAGGCTTTTAACATAATTGAGTCATAAGAAATTAGCATAAAGGCTAATTTGTTTGATTATGCGTGAATTTGGGGAATTATGGGGCTAAATGATGACGGCTGTGTGGCAGGTTAAAAATGAGCTGTGGGGAAATTGTTTAAGGAGCTCGACACAAGTGCAGCCATGCAGCCGCTGTTCGTAATGTGTCCGTCATGCCCGAAGATC
The DNA here is from genome assembly GCA_027495735.1 of Lutjanus campechanus. Lineage (NCBI taxonomy): Eukaryota > Metazoa > Chordata > Actinopteri > Lutjaniformes > Lutjanidae > Lutjanus > Lutjanus campechanus. The sequence continues at coordinate 1,692 of JAJHUR010115202.1, read as the reverse complement.
ACCGCCGTCCGCCTGAAACCTTGTAAGTCCGATCTTTGACTTGGTTCGTCAGCTGATTATCACATGCTCTGCTCTAAATCCAGCAGATGGTCACATGAAAGCCTGTCAGAGGTCATCAGCTGACACACGTGTGTTAAATGACATGACATCTCACAAACAAGATGTCTCATCTCAAGGGATTCATGCCTAAACGAGAAGTTTAAAAAAAATGACCTCTATACCGGCTGAAGGTAAGGCTCAACACACACTTTAAAAGGATACTCCACTTTCCATGATAACCCACTCAATATGTACTCACCACTATGCCGATGTGATGATGGGTGAAGATCTTCAGTTCACAAAACAATCCTGGAGTTTCAGCAGAAAACAGGGTAGCAGCCTCATCCAGTACAATGGCAGTGAATGGTGACCACGGATAAAACGTTAAAAATAGCACACAAAACAAACACAAAATGTCTCCATCCTGCTCGTGTGGTGTAATCCAAGTGTCCGTGAGCCGCGACATTAAAAATTAACCGCAAAAGATGCCATTTACGCCATGTTTTTAGCAGAAATGTCAACTGTAGCATGTAGCCGGTAAGATATAAACATGGCGTCATATAAAGAAGTCTCGCGAGATTGACGCCATGTTTACATAATTTGCATATCCTCAACGTGTTGCTATGAACTACTACGCCTGGTCAGAGCACGGATTCAATCGGAGAACAAGCAGCAGAGAGCAAGACTCGCCGCAATCATCTACAGTAAAGTGTGGGAGTGTTTTAGACAGGGACGCAACAGTCTGGCTCTCTTTAGCTCCACACTCTGGACATGACTTATCACAGCAGGACAAACTGCTCTGCACGAGTGCTGGAAGTGAAGCACCGAGCGACCTGTCCTCCTCCTACAGGAGCAGAAGCAGGGGCATCGTCCAATTTAGTTTGTGTCAGCGCCCAGGCAAGATATATGAGGATTATCAACATGTGGAACATGTTTGTTAGTAAAGGTAACTTTAAATAGATTTTATAGAAGTGTCTTCATCACCCCTATGTTAAAAGTAATGTCTGCACTGCTGCTGTTAACTTTACACCATGCATCATCTAACTGTGTAATTCTGCTGTTTTGTTCTTTCTATTCGCTTTATCAGTCAGGTATGAGTCAGAAACAGGCGCGGCGTCATGCAGGGGCCTAACGGGCCTGGGCCCACCCATTTGTACAACTGGCCTAGCTTAAATGACTGGGCGAAAATATATTTTCTTAACTTTTATTTAAAAAAGAAATTTTAATACGCCCTTAAGACAAAAAAAAAGTTTCCATTTGATAAAAAGACAACATTTATTCAACTATTATCACATGTGAGGTCTGGACCAATCACAACGGGCCATTATTCGTTGCCTCAGACATGTTACGCTCATACATGCACATCACACTATGGTGGTGATGAGGACAGGTGTATTGGCATATCATTGCCTTATTTTATGCCTGCAAATGCACTAGAACTTGTAGAAAATGTAGACAATACAGGAGGTGGAGCTAAATATTCCTGCCTGACTTGACTGTCTTCAGATCACCTTCACAGCAGAGACAGTTCAGTTTATGAATGAACAGCGAACCTCGCTCTCTCCTGTTGAAAGTCATTGTAGCTCACCCACTATTCTGATCTCTCCATTTCTCCCTCTACTCGCAATCAATTTAAAGAGGAATCCAGCCAGA